>CAKAOH010041651.1:275839-338195 GCA_916701665.1 Sebastiscus tertius | reverse complement strand
TACATACTGTACTCACTAACGCTCCCTACAGGACAGCTCTGTCTGGGATGACATCATGGGCGGGGATTTCAAACTAATGGAAACTGCAGCCTTTTTCTTTCTACAGATTCATGTCTGTGTCTCATCCTGGCGACCAACGTCACCAGGAACAGTTGTTACGCCGTAGTACTCTAGAAGTATTGTTCTGCTTTATGGTGCTAGTGTTGCATTGGAGAGCAAGTCTCTCGATCTGCAAGCACAATATTGGATGTGTCAATACCAGGGCTGTCAATCAATTAAGATATTTAATCGCGATTAATCGCATGACTGTCCATAGTTAATTGTGATGAATCGCAAATTAATCACACATTTTGAATGTGTTCAAAGTGTACCTTAAAGGGAGATTTGTCAACATGGGAGTGGGAAAATATGCTGCTTTATGCAAATGTATGTATATATATTTATTATTTTAAATCAATTAACAACACAAATCAATAACAGGTATTGTCCAGAAACCCTCACAGGTACTGCATTTAGCATAAAACAATATGCTGAAATCATAACATGGCAAACTGCAGCCCAACAGGCAACAACAGCTGTCAGTGTGTCAGTGTGTTGACTTGACTATGACTTGCCCCAAAGCTGCATGTCTCATCTCTCATCTCATCTTCAACCGCTTATCCGGGGTTAGGTCACCGGGGGCAACAGCTCCAGCAGAGGACCCCAAACTTCCCTTTCCCGGGCCACATTAACCAGCTCTGACTGGGGGATCCCGAGGCGCTCTAAGGCCAGTTTGGAGATATAATCCCCAAACTGCATGTGATTATCATAAAGTGGGCACGTCTGTAAAGGGGAGACTCGTGGGTACCCATAGAACCCATTTTCATTCACATATCTGGAGGTCAGAGGTCAAGGGACCCCTGGAACATGGTTGGTACCAATTGATTTCTTAGGTTTTTTATAGTTTCATATGATGCCAGTATCTTCACTCTAGCTTTAAAACTGAGCCCGCTACAACATTAAAATCGCAAGTTGCGTTAATGCCTTAAAGAAATTAGTGGCATTAAAATAAATTTGCTATGACAGCTTATTATCGCATTAACTTTGACAGCCCTAGTAAATATGCAACTTGTTGCCAACATGACCACTATACCACTTTTATATGGTGATAACATGTCAGCATTATGTGGCCCAAACGGCTTGAAAAATCAACTAATCAAACTGTTTCGAATCTACTGAGTCTAAAAATACTGGAATCAGCCAACAAAATACTTCTCTCATGTACATTTTACTAAAACCTCCAAATTCCCAGGAAAACGTCAAGGATGTGACTTCAGTGTCCTCAATGGGAGCCATGGCGAAATACTACTGCAAGTAGGGATGTCACAATACCAGAAATGTAGTAGTCAATACCAATACCAGTGAAATTCAACAATGCTCAATACCAATTCAAAACCACGGTAAAAAATAGTAAAACAATAAATCCCATGTGCTACAACATCCACTCCTTTATTACTGTTTGCATACTGGCTTGTATTATGAAGGGTCAGGTCATAATTCCCTCTCTATTATCTATTTTATATTGCTGTGAAAACATCTCCTTCAAACAACTGGATTTATTCAAGTTTCTCGCCAAAAACTACATTTTACAAGATTATGTCATGATAGTGCTAGAATGTACCTTTGCATAATACTATAATAATACATTTATTTTTATTATTTATTATTGTATTATTATTACATTTTATTTTATTTTACTGAATAGAGCCTGACCACATCATAATGTAAATCAATGGCATCTCCCGTTACCGTTAGCTGTTAGCTCCGTGCAGGACTCTGCTGCTTAACGGCTGCTAACAGCTAACAGTAACTAGTTCTCATTCTGCCGATTTCAACGCAGATTTGTTATTCACGATGTGGCGTTATCAGGGATAAAATAGGATGTGTCGATAGTGTTAACTGCATCCCAAACACACCTGCGGTACTGTAGAAAAGCAAGAACTGTCACATTTTCAGAATTTTGGCATCAACTTGGTACCGAAGTAACGGTTCTTGTGACATCCCTAACTGCATGTCGTGAGAAAATATTGGTTGAATTTGTTTAAGAATTGTTTTCGAAACATGTTAGGAAAAAACTTTATTTGTAATCTAATTATATTTTAAGGTAAACAATGTCAAGAAAGTAGTTCCTTTAAACGTGACACCAGCCACATCACTGAGGTTACACTATTGGAAAACGAGATGACTGCATGAAGCGAGAGGGACAAGAAGTGGAAATTGGAGTGGTGACATCCTCGTATAGTGTTCATACGGAAGTGGGTGGCAGCATAAGCGAGGGTGACGGGGCATGATTTGGCACTGGTCGCTGCCAGATGGGCCTGACAGCATGAACCTCAAGGCAATAGTCAAACTGCCAAGGGCCATCTCAGCAGCACTGCCACCGCACCAATATCCAGTTTGTTTGTTTGATTATTTAGATCCCCGTTAGCTACTGCGACAACGACAGTAGCTACTCTTCCTGTGGTCCGCATAAGGTATAATACACATTACTTCAGGGAAAAAACTAGAAAAAACACGACACATAACATCTGACATCCGTAAGTCTCAACAACACTAATGACACCACAACAACACAGTGATTCAAAACCTGTTTAGTACAATAGATAGTGGTGCATAATTATATCACCTCTCGAATCAATAGAGCAACAATATCCTCTGATTACAAATAAAACAGGATGGATAGCTCTCTCTATCAATATCACATCTTTAAGGAACAAAAGCCACCGACACAATTCACAACTAATAAGCTGCAACCTTTTCAGCTTTTATGACCTGATCGTTAAAACTTTCCTTGACTTTCTTCAGTGATTATTAATACGCCAAATCATTATTATAGGCACATACAACAAGTTTTGTTGGAGCAGAGTATTCTCATGTCGTGCTCAGCCTTGACGCATGTTGTCCTTCCAACAAGCGTCCTCCTGAAAGGCCCTGAGCCGTACTAGAGCCTCCGCCACGGGTACAAAATCTTTTTATGTCGTGATGGCCGATTCGGTTGTTTGGGCAGACTGTGTGCTGGCTTGTTCCCAACAGAGCGGGGGAACAGGACAAGGAGAGGAAGCTGCTGGTCTGGGCTTGAACTAATACAAATCAACCACACATGCATACAGTACACGCATGCACATACACACACAGTGTAAACCTCCGTCACCCATATAATCTTCTTCCGATGCTCTTCATTAAAGATGTAATCGGGGAGATGTTCAATTAAAATCACATTAATGTCACCCTAAGGGGGACGCAGCTGACAGCAACATCCCATATCTACTAACACCTCTCATTCATAACTGCCTCAGGTAGCCTAAAGGTAGGGCCCTATGAAATCCATTTAATTTTTTTTTCCATATTTCGTCTTGTCTTTTTCATAGGAACATATTCAGAATTTAATGAATATCAGTGAATTTGATGTAATACAACATTGCACTATTTTTTTTAATCGATGGAACTGCTTTCAATACAGCTATAAAATAAAACATTCCATCCTTTTGTAAAATAAAGTGCTCTAAGTTTTCCCTCCAGGCAGGGAAAACACAGATTTTCATAAATTGCATCAACATTTTGGCAAATTCCACGCTATTATGCATTTTACAGCCGATTCCATTTTTATGATCAGATTCCATGATTTCGTCATATGGCCCTATAAAGGCCTTTACACACCGGCAGTATTATTTTTCATGTGTTCGTACTTCAACATATTTTGTGTTGTTTTTGTCATGAATACTTTCACGCAGAGCGCTAATATTACGCAGCAAAAACGTGACTTTTGTTTCTGAATGTGGTTGATTTTTTCTGAGCTTTCGCACCGCGAAGGCATAAAGGCATCAACCAATCACATTGTGCAGAGCAGGTTGAGTTGCAGCTATATTTATAAGGCTTATAAAACAACAACACGGAAGCTCCGTAGTCCGAACCAAGACGGCAAACTTTATTACACCTTTCAACCTTGACAAAGGCAGCGCAGACCAGATCAGACCACTTCTTCCATTCTTACCTTTCACAATAAAAGCTCTAGACATATAATATTCACAGGCAAGTATTTTGCATTTTTGTGTCATTTATTTAGCCTTAAGACTAAAGAATTGGTCTATCACCAAAATGATGTTACATACAGCCCTGCTCTTCCATCTTTCCAATTACTCATCCCATAAGGCAACAGTTTAGTCTGGTTTCCTGTGTTTTGATTCTGCACACACACCAAAATAGGTCCCAGGTGAGCATGGCTATCCGTGGATGAAGAATAACGTGATATATTAATGGCTGTACTGTTAGAGCTACCAATAAGCAAAAGACCTTCTAATTTCCTCTCAAACCTTTAAACCTTATTAGCCTGTAAGATACCTCAAATCCTCTCAGAAAGAAATTCATGTAAATCTCTTTTGTGCCTCAAGTAAAAAACATATTATACAGTATTAAACACCTTAATTGAATATATAACCATAATCCATTCGTGCATGTAAACATGCTGACGAAGCAGTAACGTCATTCCTATCCCTGTAGTATTCTGCTCAGGCTGTTTGACGTGGAAAATACTATTTTCGAAAAAGCTATTTTCTCTCCACATCATGACATCATTACATAATCTGCACAAATGCATATTTTTAAAAGTTGAAAGTAAACACTGCTGTCAACAATGCATTCATTAGCTCACCCACCCACACACGCACAATAAACCATCTTCATCTATCACCATAACCGTAACTGCTCCAACTTCCTGCACTGAGATATTCTCTTTGTTCATTTCACCTCCTGATAAACAATCAGCAGCTCCACTGACCCAGGAGGAATCTGCGTTTGTGTCTATGTGTGTACGGTGGGCGGTTTCACGTGTGTGTGTGTGTGGGTGGGTGTGTGTTTTTGTGCATGCCTATCTTCGGCACAAAGCTCCTCATTGTTGCCGAGCGTAAACGGGTGACGGCAGCACAGCGGCCAGTAGCGTGTAAGATCTTTCTATAGCTCTCATTCAGTCCTCCTCCTCCTCCTCCTCCCACCAGTTGTTTTTCCCCTCCACCATGTGTGTTGAAACACTCACACTATCCATTATTGAAGGCTGCTATCTGTTATTAGAATGACCTTCTTCCACAAACAAAGACACACACACAACAACCTGCGGCACGCAAATTAGCCTTTATGCTACGTCAAGGGAATGGCACAATATCACCTTCACTGCTGGTGCTTTCACAAGTGATTACATCTCCAAGATTACCTCAGCCTTTGCTTTACTACTTAAAGGCTCCTCTATGGGACGAGAATGGAGATCATTAGGGACGTTAAGGCATTCCGGGACATTTACTATGGTGTTACCAGAAATTAACTAAAAACATACGTCAGACAAGGTCCATTAAATTAAAACACGATCATTGCATTTGCCTTCCCGCAGATGTTTTATGGAGGCTGGTTACCTCCGCTTCGGGCCAGATGGGATGTCAAACCAGGACGAGTGACAACAAAAAGCATCAACATACTCCTTATTATAGCCAGGGGAAAAAAAAACATTGCTGGTGTACGAACTGCAAAGATAGCACCAGTGTAATATGTTAATTACTATCTCTAACCAGACTTCAACAATAAGATTACACCCACATTATATCATAATGGTTCCAAGACCAGCGAGATCTCCAGTTAAAGTGTTAACACAATAAAAGCAGAGAATCCAAGATGAATAAGCTAGACTGCAGTAATAACACTGGAGACTGCTAATGCCATAATTAGCACAACCAACCACGGAATGAAAAAAAAATGAAATGAGTCATGGCTCTAAAATTGAGCGTACGCTATACTGCATGTTATGATGCAAGCAAAAAACTCAAATAGTCTTACCTTCAGATGAACTTGGGATGCTTTTAATCCAACAACTAAGGCACATTTGCCAAAGGCCTCACACAATGCCATACACTGTGTTGGTTCCACATTAATATGAGATAAGTTAATCTGTCATTGTCATGGTGAGCACACGGGGACAAACTCAGGTACTCAGTGTGCTTTCTGCTTCGCTAGCGCCAATTAGCGCCGAGGCACTGACCCATTAGCTACCTCACCACCGGCAAAACCTGAGACTATACCGTCATTTGATATAAAGTAGAGGGGAAACTACAGCCATACTGTCATCACGATATGAATCACAGACCTCCGTCATTGTGGAAGTTTTGACTTGTAGCAGAGAAAAGCACAGGTGTAGCTAACGACATTAATGATCACCACCAGGTGTGCCAGCAGCAGGTCTCGTCAGACACAGCTGTGATTCATGTCATCAGTCAACATGTTCACTGTGAGATTGAGACATTTCATTTGAATATTGAGCAGGAACATGAGACTATGGTGAATTCTCAATATGAACATTAGCATCTGTTAGCAGCTATGCTATTCACTTACTTGCTAATGTATTTAACTTTTTTGCCCGGCAAAGTGAGCGATGGACATAAATGGAAGTTAGAAAAATCCAGCACACAGATTTTGAGAGCAATCTCAAACTTTTTCATGTCAATGACCTCCTAAATAGATGTCCAATAGACCACAGACCATGGATGAAGACGTGGTTGTGTCCTGTGCCAACCCTGTGTTAGTAAATAGCCTACAACTCCATTGAATTCTGTTTATGTCATGCCACTAGCACTACTAGCTACTGGCCGATAGCCGGTTGTTTGGGAACAGAGACATTAATACATCCACCACGGTACAGGTTTACAGCATACAGCTCATGGGTGTATTAGAAGATAATAAAAGTGCTGAATTACAGCCAATATCCATTATTACAGCCGTACACAGCTAGCAGGAAGCTGGCAGAACCAGATATGTCATAAAAGCGTGCAGGGCGGTGCAGAAAATAACTCTGGATAGTTCATTTTACAACTTTTAGGACATAATGATTTAAATGAGGGCTATTTAAGAGTTCCTACTGGGAAGTTGATTTACCTAAAATAAAAAAATATCCTCTGATTTACAGATATCTCTTTATACATTCATGGCAATGGACTCATTGGCGCTTTCAGTCCAAAATGGCAGCAGCGCTACCGCAGTGCCATCTACAAGCCGTTGTCAAAAAAGCCCCAAAGTTTCATCTCTTTGCTTCCATACTCTTTGCTATGACTTTGAAGGTATTTTACATTAAGTCTTACAGGAAAGATATATATTTAGTTGAGTACAAAATAATTCCATCATTGTGGAGTAATTTATTACAAAACAAAAACTATTATTGAAAAATGATTACTGAAGAATTGCTGTACAACAAGACATGTAGCCCACAAACACATGAATGCTAACTGAAATAACACAATAACACATTACAGTGACATTTTATTTTGCTGGATCATTCCAGTGTGACAGATTTGTTTCAGAACAATGGAGCATTTGGTCACCACTACTATAGCAACACTACCCCAACTAGTAGCATCATTACATGTAGCATTATATGTAGCAAATCTACAGTTGCCTGACAAGCACTGTTGGGTATTGAGAACTGATCATAAGTAAATTATTAGCAGTGACTCAAGTATGTGAGATGAAATGATGATTATTTGATTATTAAAACTGGACTCTTCTAATAAAGCATAACTCACCTGTTTAAACCTGTAAAGTTCCATCACCTCTAGTAGCATTAAACTATTAGCTGTAGTAGCCTACCAGGTAATCTGAGCTTGAAGATCTTTTTCACTACAAACAACTTGACATGTCGTAGCAGGAAAAGTGCAGCTGTAATTAATTATACATTATTAATGAGCGCATCTCATTTTGGCGTGCCAGTTTCGGTGCCCTTGTATTATTGATGCTGGCTGATTGGCATGGCATACTGGGACATTTCAATAGAACTTAACCATGATTAATGCTATTAATTACACCGCTGCTTTTCCTGCTATGCCAAGTAAAAAAGTCTGTTGTGAAAAGGGTCTGTTATCATACAGTAGCAGTGCTGATTAAAAACAGGTGTGGAGTTGAAAAGTCTCCGTCTTTCTATTTCTAGAATCTTTTTTTTTTTTTTCCTTGAGGAGCGACATCCCTTGTTCAAGGCCAGTAAACAAATTTCATTGGTACCAGTTTACCGAGACCACGGGCAGCGAATGGAAAATGAAATAAAAGAGAGAGCTCCCATTCAACAGATTGTTTGGTATTTCCCACCAATCTGAGGTTGTCATCAGTGGTTCACAGTCCAAAATGTGACAAGTGACAAATGTTTTGAACTACTCTGAAAACAATAAAAGCAATGCCTTTCACAACTTTCAGGTACAAACAATGACAATGTTCACTACTTACAAATTTAACTCAAAGAAATATCATTACAGCCCCTTTGTGTAGTGGTTATCAGCATTAAGGGAGTTGCATAATAAATTTAACTAGGGCTGTCAAAGTTAACGCGATAACGCGTTAAAGCAAATTTGTTTTAACGCGATTGATTTCTTCAACGCATTAACGCAACTTGCAATTTTTGAGTTGTAGGGGGCTCAGTTTTAAAACTAGAGTGACGTAAGAAATCCATTGGTACCAACCATGTGACACTAGCTTGTCACGAAGGAGGTTAAATAATGCTCCAAACTTCAGATAAATTTTGGCGAGCAAAGGGGTCCCTTGACCTCTGACCTCAAGATATGTGAATGGAAATGGGTTCTATGGGTACCCACGAGTCTCCCCTTTACAGACATGCCCTCTTTATGATAATCACATGCAGTTTGGGGCAAGTCATAGTCAAGTCAGCACACTGACACACTGACAGATGTTGTTGCCTGTTGGGCTGCAGTTTGCCATGTTATGATTTGAGCATATTTTTATGCTAAATGCAGTACCTGTGAGGGTTTCTGGACAATATTTGTCATTGTTTAGAATTGTTAATTGTTTTCCAATATATACATTTACATAAAGCAACATATATGCCCACTACTATGTGGAATAAGAGTATTAAATACTTGATCTCCCTTTAAAGGTACATTTTCAATCATGTGATTAATCGCGATTAAATATTTGAATCCATTGCCAGCCCTAATATAAATACATAATCATTATAAAACAGGAGAGAATTGTAAAAGCATTTAACAAATAAAACAAAATTCAACAGTGCCTTCTTCCTGTGAACTACATAAACAAGGATTATCGTGTTTTCTTGTTGAGTAGTGTTATGAAAGAAGGCTTCAAGCGGTTGCTTTTATATTTGCTGGCTCTGTAACGTCTACCTGAATGTAATAGTTGGTATTCATTTTGAACAGATAAAAAATGTGTGATTAATTTGCGATGAATCGCAATTAAATATTTTAATGGATTGACAGCCCTACCCAGGATGGTTACTGCTTGAATATGAGTTCCTCTTACCCTTTGCCATTTTTTCAGGGCTTCACTAATAGAAAACTGTGGCTTAACTCAACCGATGCGATTACTGTTCCCTCGGAGCAGCTGCGCCTGCAAGATATCAGCCAAAATCGGACACGGGATAATTACGGCAGATCTCGTGCATTGGGGAAATTTCATTGCCTCGAGATAGAGGCAAATCGCGGAGAGTATATATGTCATCGTATGTGCACGATGTACTGTGTGCTCTATCACCGGTGACACGAGCTGTCCCCAGGGATGCGTGGCATTAGCTCATGTGTCTCACTGTCATTGTCTGAGAGGAGAGAGGAGAGCGCCAACAGCGAGGGGGACATATATGGGGGAAATGTGATGGGAACGGCGACCGTGACAAGGATAGCTGTCATGCCTTTGTGCAGGGGAACACGGATGACGCACATGGTGAGGGGCAAACGGGGAAGAGGAGCAGGAGGAGCTGTGTTTTCAATTAACGTAGTGGGGATGTTTTCATCTAAATCCTGAGTCACATATCACTGTTGCCGTGTGAAAACCACCTTCATTCCAATTTGGGTAAATCTTCACTAATTACATATCATGCAACTTTATGAGTTTAGAACATGTGTCCACCTTCAGGCTGGGGACAAGCCTGGTTTTCACATTGAGAAGGTGACATTTTGTAGATACAAGGTTTCCACGTAAAAAGTAATTATATTCCATCATCACCCTGAGGTGGAAATCTTGCACAGCCTTGCAAAAAAAAAAAAAACTGGGGATATTGGAGATTTTCACATAATGATGTGTGTGACAGCAAATCAATGCTGACAGCATGCTGTGATAAAAACTGCGGTGATGTAAGTTCTACCCAGTGTTACATCTTTTCTGCTTTCTGCTTTCTGCAGCGGACCTCGAACAAGTCGCTACCTGAGGGACATCTCGAATTCCTAGTCACTCTATAAATAATGAATTAATATAGCTGAATGAGACCGCTGAATAGTTCACCCCCCACCCCTTCCTCCATGAAACCGCTCTGCCGAGGGGGGCCAATCAGAGCCTCGCATCCCGTCTACCACTTCCCATAGGCCCCTCCTCCTCCCCTCGGTGATTATATAGTCTGTGGACATCACCAGACACACACACACACACACCGCTGCTGCTGCTGCTGCTGCTGCCACGAGCAGCTCTGGAGACAAGGCTGCACTGACAACTTACCTATTGATGGACACTGAAAATACAGGGTGAGTGCATCCTCTTTGCAGGTGTGTGTGAGGCTAAAAATAAACATTCTTCCTTGTGTTCTTTTCTCTTTCACCTCTTTTATTTTTACCATTTTTTTATAAGCTGACGTTTTTTCTTCTAGGTCTTGTGTTTTAGCAATATTTTTCATCTCATGTCGTACTCTATTTTCAGCTCCTCTCTCTCTCTCCATCTCTCCTATTGCAGGCACATGCTGGCAAGTACTGAGAGCAACAACAACAGCGGCAACCTCACTGGCGTTGACATCACTCGGTGCAGCCTCAGAGAACCCCCCTGTAGCATCACAAGCGCCAGTAGCAACCACCGGACGCACGCTGAGAGGACCGCCGCCGACCGGCAGCCTTTCTCGCATCGTTACCCACGGACAGCGGCTCCGAGATGGGCTGCTCCTCAGGCCGCCAGCCCCCGGTCCTTCACCCGGACCTGGACTGCGGCAACAGCAGCGAGGCCAACACCTTACCCCAGGACTCCGAGAACCAGAACCAGGGTTTGAACGGCTGCGGGGACGGAGAAGGAGGAGGAGGAGGAGGAGGAGGGGAGTGTGGAAGTGTTGGAAGAGACCCGGCCAAACCTCCAGAGACTCTCCCCACGCTGGAGAGACTCGCCCAGGCTACAGGCGGGACGGAGAAGTCCTGGTACCGCTGCGTGTTCCCGTTCGGCGTCATATCGCTGGTGATCGGCATGTCGGGCACCGGGGTGACTTTCACTTTCAACACGCTGCCCCAGACCAAAGTGGTGTCGGTGGCGCTGCTGTGCGCCGGCGTGGTGATGCTGCTCGTGGCGGCCGTCTGCTGGAGGGCGCACAGACAGAGGAGGAGGAAAAAGAAGGAAAGTGGATTCTTCACCGCAGATCAGGGCACTTTGTGATGGAGGGGCGGACTTCTTCGTTAGTCCAGACGGAGCACTTCAAGTTGGACTTTTTGAACGAGAAAGACAACTGAGTAAGAAGAATGTGATGTAGGGGTCATCCATGCTTTTCTTCTATGCACTATAGGACAGAGCGGTGAAGAGGGTAGAAGAGTTACTGGAGACATTGTGCCAGGGAAACTTTGTGACTCAGACAGACATGTATTCAGAATAGTCCAATTTAGCATCATCACCATCCAGAGCACATACACAGGGTAAAAGTATGCGTCACACTAAAAATTTACTTGAGGATCATAGAGCCCAGAGCGCACCACAGATCATTGCTCCGTATTGTGTCAGGGAAATGCGTGAGAGATACGCACCACAGGAATAGTTATTTAACACTTCCTGGTCTTCTATCTGCAGCTTGACAGCACACAGTCTCCCTAAAGAGGTGTGCATGTGTGCGACAGCCAGGAGGTGTTATCTATGAACAGATATGCCTGGGAGTAACATGTGGATCAGCATACGTTTGAATTCACCAGAGCAACAGTCTTTAAGACATTGTCAGACTTTTGTGTTTGTACCTGCTGGTTTAACTGTGCAATTGGCTTCATAGAGGGACGATAGTTGTTCCTGCAAAGGGAAGTGTAATAGAGGAGCTTGTAGGTTAATGAAACAGGATTTCCCCTCCCCTACAAAACCACAGTTGAGGTGCCCTTTTTGCACGAATGCCACTCAGCCTCCAACTGCTCCAGTGCACTCATTAGACAAAAGTGAGAATCACGCAAAAAAAGCTCAACACGCTCAACACATTTTCCCTCCAGAGTGAATAACTCCACACATGCACTCTCTCTTCCGTGTTTCCGTCTGCAGTCCAATTTTGTGTAATCAGGCACAAAAGGTCAACACGTGTTTTTTTCCTTCCCTGCCACCCAAGCTTTGTGGCGCAAAAAAAAAACGCAATCCAGCTGTGCCGGATCAATAGAAAAAGCACCACTCCTCCTTTGTGAAGTATTAAGCTTTTGAAGTAATGGCCTGCATTTCCAGTCCCCGCGCGTGAAATTGCTCTCCCCGGCACTGTTGGACCTGTCACAGGGGACATTTGTGTGACAAGGAAATTCCCATTACAGACGTGCTTCAGTGAACACAACACAGACGAAGACAAAGCGCACAGCGGCCTGATTACTCTGATCCTCGCCTCCCGCTGAGCAAAACAGAGGCAACAACACTGGACATTTAGGTTTGAGCGTTGAAGGAAAAACAGTTTTTTTCCTTCTCTTTACCCGCCGCTCTCCAAGGAAGTATTTACACTATTGTTTATATAGGCGACTGGATATGAGAAATGGGCATTAAGTTAACTCTTCCCCTGGGCGCAGGGAGGTTTAACTTGTCATTCCTCGTGGATCAGGTTAGCTGCATAACAGAGTGGTATTGTAGCTATTGTGTCTTATTGCCTTTGTCCTGGATATTGTCATTTCTTGAACACCATACACTAGAATGATGACTCTAAAGCAGATGTTGTTTAAACCAACTAGCTATCAGACAGTTCTTTGTAAATTGTTCCTTGAAGTAAGAGTAAAATCTTAGTTGTGGATCCAAAATGTAGCAGTGTGTTACCCACGGTAACTATGACAGTGTGTGGTCTTAAGCAGCAGGTGGTGTGCTGTTGAGGTGAGACCCAGCAGCTTCTCGTCAGCTGTAGCGATGTTATTGTATTTTATTGATATTTGATTTCTATTCCTTTGATAAAATGTTAACTGGGCATATTTTTTTGCATGGAGTTGCGACTACAGTTGTCAAGTGGAGCAGCAGCTGTAGAAATGTGTACTACATGTGTGTGTGTGTGTGCACACCAAAGCTACACTTAATCTATTCCCAGCCTGGTCGCACGAAAAGGCGTATGAATGACACGATAATGCGCAAAACATCGAGCATGCGATAAGAACACTTGTTATGTGTATGCCATGTAGTCTGTACCGACCGCAATGTGAACGCATTCCATGTAAATATGCTATGCTCAGAGCTAGTGACATAGAATAAGAAGTAAGAAAGACTGCTTATGCCGGACGGGACGGGAGGGGAGGTGGATGGGTCCAACAAACACAGGACTTTCAACCAGGAGACTACTGTTCGAGACTGGTGTTTTTGTTGTATGTTACGTTAGTGATGTTTGTGATGCGTTTCCTGTAGTTATGTTACATTGTTTCTCTGCGCATTTTACTTTACGTACTTATTTTAAGCCCATCCATGACGTTTTTCCTAAACCTAAGTAGTTTTGTTGCCTAAACCTAACTGTAAACATTACCAAAATGATGTTACGTTGTTTCCGTACATATTTTATTTAGTTTCCGTACATATTTTATTTAGTTTACGTACTTATTTTAAGAACAAACATGATGTTTTTACTAATCCTAACTAAGTGGTTTAGTTGCCTGAACCTAACTGCGGACATTACCGAAGTTTTGTTGCATTGTTTCCGTACATATTTTACTTAGTTTAGGTACTTATTTTAAAAACAACCATAACTTTTTTGCTAAACCTAACTAAATGGTTTAGTTGCCTAAACCTAAGTGAGTGGTTTTTGTTGTCTAAACCTAACTGCGAACGTTACCAAAGTTATTTTACGTTTCTGTATATATTTTACTTAGTTACGTAATTTTTTAAAAACAACCATGATATTTTTGCCAAACCTAACCAGGTTCTTTAGTTGCCTAAATCTGAGTGACTAAAACTAAAACTGCGGACGTTATAATAGTTTTGTTGCGTGGCGTACAAATGAAATGCGAAAAGCCTAAAATGCGTCCTCATGATATGTGGAATGTCCTTGTAATATCGTGCTATTTATATGCCTTCCCGTGAGATTGGGTTGCTAGTTCCCTTGGTCTCTCCGTGCTTCTTTCTCCTCTATGTCCTTCGACGCTTTGCTCTTAAAACCCAAGATGATCAAAGATAATCCCTCGTAGTATTGATGTGTTCATTCGTGTGCACACATATTTGTTCTGAAATACTGTGTATTCTTCTTAATGACATATCATAAATGCTGTAGGTACTGTGTCTATCTAAGAGTGTAGCCACATTTCTGAATGTACCTCCAACAGTGAGTGTCTTATGAGCATCCTTGTACAGACTGTAAAGACTATTTATGTATCGTCTATTTTCAGTAGACAGAGCAAATTTAGACATACAGTATGTTTGTATTTGAGGCAGTTACACTACCGTTTTTTTTATTTCTGTTTTAATATTTCTCTGGTTGTACTGATTTCAAGTGTTTTGCTGTGAATGTTAATTGTAAACTCTTTCATTCCAAAAATGACACATCTGCCATTTGAAGTAACAACACAAACAAAGTGACAGTTTCTATTACAGTGAAGCACATTATGCGTTGTAATTATAGTTATTTTTAAGGACAGAAACACCTTTTGTTTTTTTTTTAACATTCACAAGTAAATTTCAGATTGTATTTTTTTAGTCAAACTTAAATAAATATCCATGGTTTTGGAAGGAAACTATTCCGTTGCTTAAGTGGTTGTGGTCAATTTGCTTTTGAGTTTGCTTTTCTCTGAGTGCCTTTTACTTGCAACATCAATATATTCCCTGTAAAGTGCAGTTAGTGTAAACTGTGCAGGCGCGCTGGTGCCGGTAATTGAGTAGCCCAGGAGAGGCAGAAATATTTATTTTAGTCAAGATGGTCTGTGTGAGTGTTAACCGTGTGCATGAAAATACCTGAAGTCCCACTTTGATATGGATCCTTTGGTAAATAACCAGAAATACCAAATATATTTATCAAGAAGTTTATTTTTTTGTCTCTCTTAAGTGTGTGTACACTTTGTGTTGTTTACTGTAAGCTGCTGAAGCACTGGATTAAATACAAAAGTCAGTTTTTTGGAAAACAAGCTCTACAGTTTATCGTTTCTTTTCACCATGCTGGCAAAGTGCTGCTGAAAGGCCATTTAGCGTCATTAGTGAAGTCATTCATATGGAGCGTTTAGAGAGCAATTAGCAGCGGTTGTGAGCGATGTGACCACCAGTTTCCCCTCATTGACCTTTTTACTCATCCTGTAGTAAACACGTAGAAGTACGTGCCATAGCTTATCCCATTATCTTCTAATACAGCATTACTGCTGGCTTCTACCATACACTACAGTATATTAGCTAAAGCACAGATTGGTTGATGATGAGCTAGAGTTAATTTTTAGTTATATATTACAGGATAAACATTGATTTATTGATTAATTACTTAAGTGACAAAACTACACATCTTGAAACAAATAAAATAGGAAATAGTCATGTCATTTAGTACTGTAGGTGACTCCTTCCACATATTAAACATTTAAATATCCTTTAGATTGGTTTTTTTAAGGTCTGTTTTCAGTAATATGGTATTTGCAGGGGCCCTCTTTCATTCATTTACAGTAATATCATGTTGCATATTTGGAATTTGAAATGATTGTTAACAGTAAAAAAAAAAGTCTGAGCTCATTTAAAGGTGTAGTGTGTAGGATTTGGTAGCATCTAGCGGTGAGGTTGCAGATTGTAACCAACTGAAATTTCTCCCGCGTGCCAAGCGTGTAGGAGAACTACTGTGGCTGACCCAACAACATGAATGGGCCTATTTAGAGCCAGTGTTTGGTTTGTCCGTTCTGGGCCACTGTAGAAACATGGTGGACTCCGTAAATAGGACCCGCTCACTATGTAGATATCAACGGCTCATTCTAAGGTAACGAAAACTCAAGGATTTGTATTTTCAGATGATTGTACACTTAAGAAAACATACCTATTAATATTATATTCCATTTCTGCCAATAGTTCCCCTAAACTTGATTCACACCGGTCCTTTAATTAGGCAATCCTAACTGAGTGTAACTGAGTGTAAAGCTCTGCTAGCGGCTCTGCGTAGCTGTACTTAGGCACAGCATTAAAGTACAGCTGAGGGCCGACACCATTAGTTTTGCAGGTATTTGGTCGTTACCGTACCGCTACCGCTTACAGGTATTTGGATTGACCTGACAATGGCACAAGATGAATGTCATTCAGGGTTTCTGCCAAAAAAGTTGTTAGTACCGGCGGCCTGGTGTCTGCCGAGTGGTGGGGGGAGGGTTAGGAGGGCTGGGATGGGGACTAATGGAGCTAGACACGGGAACCTGGCCTGGGAGTTGTAGCATTTATTAACCAACAACCTAAACTGTACAGACTGCACTGCTACGTTCACAGCTATAACGTTACTGTTAGGTTCATACTCGTCGTCCGTCACACACGCGTCAAGAGACCGTACACTCACATTACGGGCCGCCTGGCTGGCGGAAACCCGTTTTCTGTCGTCACCCCAAAAGACACGTGAATTTTCTATTAAACAATCACAACGTGTTTCTCTCTCTCTCTCTCTTAACTGCACATGTCGACACTCACTAACTTTAAGCACACAACCTGCGCACTTTCCTTAAAGGAGTTCACCTGCATATAAAGCACCTGAGAGAGAAAGCCCTACGCTCCATGAGGAAGGCCCAATTGTCTCCATCACAGATGTCCTGAAAAACAACGGGGCTTTCTCACTTGTGAATTTTCCACTCACTCTTGATGTTTGTCATCAACCTGGTTCAGCTTTAGAATGTACAAATTGTTAAATCTTGGGACTTTTTTTACTAGCGATTGAGACCATAAACTCATGTTTGCAATGTTTACTGAGGTAATAAATCAAGTAAGAAGTAGGCTCATTTTCTCATAGATAAGACCTATACAACACATTTTAGTTTAAAAAAAAAAAAAAAACATCTTGAAAATACATCAATCCCTGATGCTTTGGCCCGGCGGGGAGTCAATTTAGGTCTTGCAGCCCGCCAGGCTTGCAATAAACTGCCGGAAACCCTGTCATGATCACCAAAGTCATTACAATTCATCTTGAGAGAAAAGGGGAAAAGTCAGAGGATCTCCAAAGACTCATGAGGACACATCCTCTGGGGACCATGGATATCTGGACCAAAGTGGTGGACCGACTGACCTACAAACCGACATTCCCATCCAACACAGAATTATTACCACCGTTACCATACTTCTGCCAGACCTGTCCTGTCGAGCTCACAGAAAGAACATCTTGACAAAGGCTCAGGATGTCTCAGAATCTTGATGAGGTGGATACAGACGGGCAATATACTGTCGGCAAAATCTTATAATAAGCAAAACTATATAGAGATTCATAGAGAGAGTGAGATTACCATATCAACAGAGCTGAGGACCTTCAATACGATTGTTCAGTCCTACCGCATTAAATTTCCTTTTCAGCTGTAACTCATGCAAAAACAAATCATCTCTCGCTTTTATTGTCATTGCCCCATCACATTAGCATGTCCCACATAACTTCTAATTTAGCATGCTCCACCTATTAGTCAAGCCTATCATCCAAAAACGCCCAGCAGCGGAGCCCTCTATTGATTTCCCTCCAATGCGTCCGTGCTCATCGACGTCTCTGCACCTTTGTGAACACAGCTGTTTCTATGAATATTCAAATAGGCACCCATTCCGAATGCGCCCACGCTTTTCTCCTCTTCCTCCTCCTCCTCCTCCTCCTCCTCTCATCCACCCATTTATTAGGGATTGTGTCATTCTCTCTACTTCTCGCTCTCCCCCTGGACGGAGCTAAAAATAACCCAGGCTGATGTCGAAAGCAAAGGAAACAGACAGCGAGAGGGGTGGGCTGATGGTTGAGAGAGAAAAATGTGTAAGAGTGAAAATGGGGAAGCAGTTCAATTGCGCCGCACAATTTTCACCGTAGGCAGTAGATGGACACATAGGACATATTTAATAGGGGTGGGACGGAAAAATCGATTCACTTATGTATCACGTTTTTTTTATTTTTTTCCACGATTCTGAAATTTAATTTTTCATGCCAGAATCGATATATTTGCTTCATTTGAGTGTATGCGGAGGAAGAAGGAAGTTACTGCTTTTATTGTTGTAGTCAGAATAATATGACTTCATATCCGTTCCGTATCCGTCAACCAAAAGAATAATATGACTTCATATCCGTTCCGTATCCGTCAACCAAAACAAACCACAATGAGCCAAAACTACAAAGCAGAAAACGGCAGAGGGTCAGCATGGATACGACCTGCACCCTCACATGTTAAATCCAGCGTGGTGAACACTACACATCCAGTAAAGTATGGAAACACTTTGGGCTTCACACATTGCGGGAAAAGCAGAGTTAGACATCATGGCTAAAGCTGCATGCTAACTCCCTCACGGACAGGAAACGTTATTGTATCGCGGTAACGAGCGGTCAAGCCGGCCGTCACTCTCATCTCCGTGGTCAAATGGGCCGACGCTACGACTGTAGAGCACCCATATACTGACATTTATGTTAAATGCATTCAAACGGCCCCGATGGAGCTGACCATGGATGGATAAAGAGAACGGAGTTGACGGGGAGCTAGAGACGGACTTGGAGAAGTTAGAGGAAGTATACACGTGTGACTACGTCTGGTTTTCAAAATAAGGTGTTAACAAAGGGAACTGTATATACAAAATACCTATATGGAAATAAGATTGACTGGATTATATTCACCAGAAGTATAAAACATTACTTGTCCCAAAAAATTAAAAAGAAAATACCGCTAATTTGTGAGGGAAATGTCTTTAATCTTTGATATTTGGATTGCTGAAAAATATTTAATAAATAATTCCTGACAATGACTGATATATTTGACTTCAGGACATCTCTGACCACATAAATGCTAAAAATTAAACATTTTTACTGTATTAATTTAGATATTTTCTAAAGTAAAAGTCCCTAGAAGTGTATGATTTAACTTTTCCCCATGGTCTAGTGTTAAAAAAGTTTACAAAAATCACAATAAATCGTAATATTGAATCACTAGTAGAATCGCAATACATATTGAATCGGTACCCAAGTATCGTGATAGTAACGAATTGGGAGATAGATGTATCGTCACATCCCCAGTGAAGATATAGCCGATTATTGTTACGGACTCACATCAAACTGCTAGGACTACATGTCCATTTATATTGACTTCCTGTGGTTTCTAAAGTACACAACATGTTATTAAAACCTCAATAAATTGATGAGGATCCATTGAGTATGTAATAATCAATATTTTTACATCAACAATAGATCACATGACTACTTGTATGTAAAAGTTGTTGCTCATTGTGACAAGCCACAATTTCACTGTTTACCATTTTGATGCTCACCATTCTCATCAGCATCATTTTCAGCAGGCAGCTGTTATCAGCAAAAACAGCTCTAAAAATCCACTGTACGCTACCTACCCAGCACCAACGGCAAAATTAGCCACTAACATTAGCTGGTGGAGTATTTGGCAGCTAAGAAGCCAGATATTTTCCTCAGGAGTTGGTGGAGAACAAACCAGAGCTTTACATACTCCCACTGGGAAAAAACTCATAACATCTCTTTTCACTGCTACAAAGATGACACCCACATCTACCTCCCTCTCAATTCCCAAAAATCAGGCAAAACTGTCTCAAGGACACTAAAGATTGCTTGGCTTATAATTTCCTTCAGTTAAATGAGGACAAGACAGAGCTCTTACTTTTTGGCACCCTGCACCACTGTTATTGCCCAGAACATCACTCAGTTTTCCGCCTACATTAGACCACATGTGTGTTATATTTGATGGCCAACTAAGTTTTAACAGGCAGGTCAATTATGTTGTCAGGTCCAATTCCTTCCTACTCAGAACTATCTCTAAAATTAGGCATTTCCTATCACGCTATGATCAAGAAAGAGTCATTCATGCACTAATATCATCCAGGCTGGACTACTGTAACTCTCCCTTACCTAGGCATTTCTCAGGCTACCATGTCACCATTTTACAACTATTTCAAAATACTGCAGCCCGGTTATTAACGAGGTCCAAGGAACAAAATCACATCACCCCCGTCCATGCATCATAACACTGGCTATAAAAGTCAAAATCCTTCTCATTGTCTACAAATCTCTCCGTGGGCTTGGCCCTACATATATCTCAGAGGTTCTTACCCCTTACAGCACCTCCAGACCCCTCAGATCTGTGCCCCGTTCGTGGAGAAAAAAGGCCGTGGGGGGGCTTTTTTCTGTAGCGGCTCTTCGGAACAGCCTGCCGGAGGCCGCTAGACAGGCTGAGTCTGTTGATGCCTTTAAGACGGACCTTAAGACACAATTGGATTCTCTGGCTTTTAATTGTGTTAACATGTTTTTCTGTCCTGATCTGATTCCCTGGATTTATTATGATTTACTGGGTTTAATCTTGTTTCTATTTCAATATTATTGTGTGTGTGTGTGTGTGTGTGTGTGTGTGTGTGTGTGTGTGTATATATATATATATATATTTCTGTCTGTGTTAAGCACTCAAGTGCAAGCCTGTTTGCTTTTTAAAGTCACTATATGAATGAAATAAATGAATGAATAATAAATAATAAGTAAATAATAACCTTACAATCAAGTTCACCAGAGGTTGTAGCAGGGCTTGAACCTGAGCGCCCTGGGTTAAGTTGCGCACATTACTACAAACACTAGATAAGGACATTAAACATGTCGCAACATATTCATGCTGCTTACCCACATAACAGGGAGAAGTGCGGCTAAAAGCTCATGATAACCAACTAAATAAATAAGCACATACCAAACACATGCTAACAGTGCATGCATGCATAGTTGAGCCAGCGATTTAGCTACTTCATACTAAACCCCCGCTAACAACATGTCATTATGAAATCTGAGTCGTCCCACAGATTCCAACGGTAGTTAGTGTCATCACTCTATTTGAGCAAAACTCACCGAACTAGCAGCTGAAGAAGAGAAATAAACACACGTCACTTTATACAGCCACAATCATAAACGGTGTCTTACCTTCGCTGTTTCGTGATGAAAAGTCGTGTTGGAGGGCGCGTCGACGCTGCTGATGGACACCCCAATGTCTCTGGATCATTTCTGATTCCATTCCGGCCGTCTGTATTCACTTGCATGGCACCATGGAGGAGCATTTGCACTCTGCCATCATCAAACAGCATATCCTCTCAGCCTCCCATGTGGATGCTAAACAAACAAGATATAATTATGTGTAAAAAAAGACAACCAACACACATATGGGATTGATAGCAATAGAAAAAGCCAGTAAGCACATTTCCCAAAATTGTTAAATATCCCTTAACGGTGTTAAATACAGGATTGGGAGCATTTCTACTGCTCTCAACAGCTTTCAACAGCCAACGGTGCTAACAGCACTAATCTAACAGTGCACAGAATGATGTCACACAGGCTCAATCTGGTGCTACACTCTTAATAAAGATGTTCTGCAAAATGTAAAAATAACACTTACAAAGTTAACAATGGCTACACAGCGTATTCTGCTTCCATCTGGTACACATTCTCATTATCTCACTTATTCACAATAAACATTTACAAAATGCCAGAAATGCACAAAAATCAATCTTTGAATCTTCTTTTTAGGCAAATATGTCTCATTGATTTCCATACAGATAAATCTTTGCTCAGCATAACACCATATTTCATAATAAACCGTCATACAAGAGGCAACAAAGCACAGAGAAGATCAGATTGCAACACAGAGAGAGAGGGAGAGCGACTTCATTCAGCTGCTACTGGTGAAAAAAGATAGCATATTTATAGTTTTATGAAGTATTTATGGCAGTGTGAGAGAGAGAAAGCTTTTCTCTTTTTCAAATTCAGATTCAGACTTTATTTATCCCAGAAGGGCAATTCAGTTTTATAATCTACCAGGACCATACAGAAACTCACAGACAGCAATCAGCAATATGTCTGAGACAATAAGTGAATATATAAATAAATCAGTACATGGGCAGAGATGCACACTGGCACCTCGTGCATATGACTCACACGAGGACCAGGCGAAGAATAAAAAAAGGTCACATATTAAAGCAGCAGTAGGTAGAAATGGAGCACATATGACTTTAAAAAGTTATTGTTATAAAACGGTCGCTATATCGTGACAGTAGTGCATGAGACAGGTCATCTGAAAAAAATCATGTGCCTCTGTGTCCTCCGGTGCTCCTAACGGCATCTGCAAGATTTCACAGACCGGAGGAAAACAACCAATCAGAGCCGAGCTGGAGCCTTGTCGTCTCTGAGCAGCTGTCAATCACTCGCTAACGCCGATCAAACGGTCAAACTAGGCCGCGCTGATCAAATATGAATCAATATTCTGTTGCTGAAATGCCTATTTTCTCCTCAGATGTTTTCAGAAACATCTTGTAGTGTACTGTTTAGCTGTAAAATGAGAAAGTTTGTGACCCGGCAGCCATGTTGAGATCAGTTGAGGAAATACCAAGCACCGCCCACCAGCCGGAGCACAGCCAATAAGAACGCTCTCTCTCTCTGAAATGACCTGTGATTGGTCAAAGTCTCCCGTCGCGGGCTAGATTTAATAATAAACATTTTCATACATTGCACTTACATTACTACATTCAAATACATACAAATGAATGTACTGTATGGGCTTACCAGCCATGTGAAGAAAAACAGACATTGGTGTAAACCAACTATTGTGGTTTACGAACAAAATCAGGCATTCATTCAAAAAGACAACATTTAGCATCCTGATGGTAGAAGGAATGAAGGACTTAGAGTAGCGGTTTGTTGTTCTAGGGGGCGCTTTGTAGCGCCGGCCTGAGGGGCATTAAAGTGAATTCACTGGACAGGATGTGATTGGATTTGCTAATAATTCCTTTTGCTTTCTGGGCTACATGTTTTTCCCAGAGGGAGCACAAGTCTCTCTGCTGGACTCTGAATATCTTGTTGCAAACCTTAACGATACTATTGAGACTATACCTGTCCTTCGCAGACAATCTATTAAAGCAACAAATAAAGGAAAAGTTAATAAATGACTGATAAAAATCCTTAAGATGGTGTTACAGACTTTAAGCTTCTGCAACAGGTGCATTCTTTGCTGTCCACGCTTGACAATCGACTCTGTGTTCACATTGAACTTTAGCTGGGAGTCCAACAAGGTTCCCAGATGGGGAGAATTAACCTAATGCGGGACATTTTTTTGCATTTCAGACTTGTGGAATATATTGCGATATGAAGCCAATACATTAAATCCACACCCAGTACCACTCTGAAATCCCCAGGATGTGTCCTAATCTATCTAAAAGAAATGTTAGACATACTGTATCAGTACTCTAATGCCGAGTTCTCTCAGACAAATCTTTATTAAATAATGTGGGACAGTCATGTCCAAAATGTGGGACACTGAAAAGACTGTTAAAAGGCTTAATAAATGTAGGAAACTATGTAAGATAAATAAATGCATGAGCTAAAAATTCATGAATCTGCTGTGAATTGCAAAGTTCAAATGTTTAACTGTTAAATGTTAAACTCATTTCACTATACAGAGAATACATACAACCGTAACAGGCATCGGGCGTACTGCAAGCCAATACTCAACAATGTGACTGAGCAGATCTAAGCCACAGACACTGACATGAACTGTTTTAATGTGGAACATAACCTGTATATGTATCTGTTTTTTACTAACTGCTGTCTGGTTTTTAATGTCTGTTGTTTTCTGTGTTTGGTGAACCGAAGACAAATTTCCACCCTGATGGACAATAAAGTTTTATTTTATTGTATTGTATTGTATTGTATTGTATTGTATTGTATTGTATTGTATCCATCAAACCTTGAGTCAACTCATTAAACCTGAACCTGCATAAAATCATTGCTTACCACACACTGCATTATGGATAAAAATGGAATAACCTTAACCTGTAATGCAAAGGCATAAAAACAACAACGTGCAGATATTAGAAAAAAAATAATTCATACAATTTTAAGAGATGCAGCCGACCCCCCAATTATGGAATATAATTTGCACTTCACCTTAAAGGGACTGTTTGTAACTTTTTAAGCGTATAAATGTACCGGGTCGGGACACATGCACGCTCGCGTGTAGCCGCTGCCTCTCCTCCTCTGCCTGCTCGCCTTCACTCAGACGGCGCGCGTTCTCGCTCAGCTCGCTCCACCTCTAGACGTGAACGCGCGCTCACTCCACACTGCAGGAGAGTTAGTTTAGCTCTGAGAATATCTAGTGAATGTACAGTGGATGTTTGGGCAGAAATAACTGCTGCAGCTCCTCCAGACCAACAGAGGTTTCCCGTGTCTTGTGAAGTGACGGGGCTCTGCAGAGAGAAACGTTATCGTCTCCGACCGGGTGCCGGTGTCTCCCTGCTCTCTCCGGCTGCGGGCGGAGAGAGCAGGGAGACACGCTGCAGAGCCAACACTAGGAGGAAAAGCCAACACTAGGATCAGATCTAAATCATGTTCATGGAGAGACCTTGGCCTGGTCAGCTAACATTACTGCCAAGCAGCTGAAATATAGAGTGATATTGTGCTTTTAGCTGACGTGTGTCTCCTCACTGTGTTGAGCGATGCTCGTTCAGGTATATTTAGAACGAGCAAGCGCGAGCCCGACGCTGACTTTCGTTGATTTCACGGCCACAGGTGTCGCTGTTAACAAGCATTTCTGAAAGTTACAAATAGTCCCTTTAAATATCTTAAATAATGCATTAGACTAAAAGCCTATAAATAGCCATTGTTTTGCACAATTCATGCCGTCTCACATGAGGAAAATCTGTCCCACTTTTTGAAACCATATTTCCTAAAGTGGGACAATAGAAAATTTGATCGAAAAAAAAAAAGATAGAGTAAATTTACACCATATTATATTATTTTTGGATGAACAAACACATCATAAACATATCCTGATAAAAACTAGCAGGATTGTTTTATTCATAAGAAATATACACCCTTAACATTAAGTTAGTCTAAACACTATGCCATTGACCTTTGGGTGGTATTCACACAAGGCACTTCCAGTTTGATGATTGCTACACCCTAATCTATGATTGGACATTTGAGATGTCATGTGATTTTGATCACATGGCACCACAGCTTGTGTTAACCAATTATTTTATTGACTTTTATTTCTTTGAGGAACACCTACACCCACTCGAGCTCAGGTGTCCCACATTACGGCAACTCGCCCCACTTATAAGTACCAACAAGTTCAACATCCATGTCATACATACTGCTAGCTTTGGGTTTTACCGTTATTTTTGTTCAGTCTTTTACTTAAGATAAATAACTCCACATGATTTCCACCTGTGTTGGAGCAGACCACCGTTGTGAAGCGTCAGTAAATGAGCTCTCATCACCTTTAAATATCACTCTTCTTGCTTCCATGCTGATTGCCTCTTTCCTCTCCTCCTCCTCCTCCTCCTCCTCCTCCTCCTCCTTCCCCTTGCTCTCCACTTGTCATTTTCTCTTCTGCGGTCACAGCCAGCATCATGGACAAATCATCTCATTAGCATATTCAGCTAATTGCCATGGATTCCTTCTGCTTAGTTGCTACTCGTTTGTGGCGGGTCCAGTGTCAAAGGTTGCTAATTATCACAGAGTGAAGTCGCCTCACATGGTCTGATCTGCCAGCACCATCTCTCGCCACCCTCTGCCTTCTCAGCCTTCTGCTACTTTTAGCTTTTAGCTGCTCGTTCACTTTTTAGAGAAGGACGGGAAATAGCAGGAGATAGCAGTATAAAAAAGGTGAGTGCTGTTGCCTCTCGTTTTCAAAGCAAAGCCCCTGGAAAAGAAATGATTACACACATAAGCCTAAAGGCACTACTTGGTACAAGCTGCACTGTACTGTGAGAGCTGGGGCTTAGGTTCGTGCTCGCATGTCACAGTTCAGTCTACAGTTATTTCTCAGGGGCTTGTGCAGGGCCGGCTCTAGCCCTTTTGGTGCCCTAGATGAAATTCGGATTTGGAGCAACCCCGACCCCCCTGCGCCACTCTCAGCCCTAGCCCCGTAAACCACAAAACACATCAGACATCGCAATGGTTTTAAGACAAAAATGAAGATTGTTTTTCATAAATTACTATATTTACTCCAACCGAACCTGCCTGATTTTGGCCACCGGCTCATCAGGATCTAATTTAATCTTTCACACACACTCACACACCGATGACACAGCCTTTGGGAGCAATTTGAGGTTCAGTATCATGCCGCACTGGAGCAGACAGGGATCGAACCGCCGATCTTCCAATTATTGGAAGGACCCGCTCTAACTCCTGAGACACAGCCGCCCCAACAAATCATCTCATTAATTTCCTCCTCATTAGCCCAGTATCATGCCTGATAAATACCGCGCCACAATAGGCTTGAACAGTGAGATGGCTTCAATTCATTTGTTGTCCTGGTTCTCTCCTGCTGCCAGTTCATTAGTTTTTATTTCATTTTTATTAACTTCCTCTCAATTCAGACCTGCCACTCCTCACCGGAACCAGTATAGTCACTCTCAGTGGGCCCGTTTCCATCTGCCATTAACATACAATATATGTCTGGAAATCTTATCTGGATAAGGAAAAAGGCGTATTAATGCTCATTGTAAATGCACGCAGAACGCATCGTGATCCGAAGGCAGTGTGACTCGCACTGTAATTGGATCTCAGCCTAGTGTAAAGATAATCCCTACAGCACGACCACATTATTAAAGTCACAGTGGAATGAATGATACGTTTCCCAAGTTCTAATCCTTTATCTTCCATCACATGCATGATATGTGTCAAAAAATAAGTTGTGTGTATATCAGCTCCACCAGACCCCCGTTCCTGCCTCCTCTCATTATTTCCCCCATTATAGAACTGCTCCACTGAATGTGTATGGTAGTCACGACTGTCTGCAAGTTGCAGCTGTAAGCTTCAATCACAGACTGTATATAAAGCAGTGGACTATACCTCCGGGTCTGAGAAGTGAAGCCAATGCTGAAGTGCTTTCAACTTGCATTCTTTCTAACAGCCAGCAGGGGGCGACTCCTCTGGTTGCAAAAAGAAGTCTGATTGTATAGAAGTCTATGAGAAAATGAGCCTACTTCTCACTTGATTTATTCCCTCAGTAAACATTGTAAACACAAGTTTATGGTCAAGTCTTCTTCAATACAGCATGATGTTCATTTAGTCAATTATGGTCCTATTTAGAGTCAAATAGACCATAAAGCAGGGGATGCTTTAGGGCGTGGCTACCTCGTGATTGACAGGTTGCTACCACGGCGTTGTCCGGTCTGGGAGTGTTCTGTGGTTTCGTCTTAGAACTTTAACCCTTTCACAGTGTGTTTTCAGTTCATAAAAGTCATCTTTTTGGTCACCTGAAAATGTCTTATTCAGCATTTGGTTGTGCTTAGCTCCGCCCTCTCGTGTCACTTCTGGTTGCAAAAAACCAAGATGGCGACGGCCCAAAAATGAAGATGACGACGGCCAAAATGCCGAACTCAAGGCTTCAAAACAGTAGTCCATAAACATCGTTACGGTGACTATACGTCCACTTTTTATATGCAATCTATGATATAAAGATGGACGACACGACAGCTCCCCAAAAGTGAAGCCAAAACATCTCGATCGCCCCCTGGTGGCTGGCTGCAGTATAGGTCATAAATCAAATAAGTTTTTCCCAAAGATGGTTTCTGTCAATTTAGGTCGTTTTTATCATGCTGATGTATGTTTCCTCATAAATGTGGTTTTAATTATTTATTTGATGGTATAAAAAGGGGGTGAGACGTCATGATTGACAGCTGTGATCGACAGCTGCTCTGAGTGAAGTAGTCGCAGCCGGAGGCTCGGGAAGTGTACGTGAGATGAGATGTAACTTCAACTTTCCATAATCGTCACGAGTCTGTGTAATAAAATGTGTCAATTTGATCATGAACGTAATTACAGAGATATTATGGTGAGTTGTTGTGTCTTTCTAGGCAAACAGATACTGTGGTGCTAATGTAGCAGCTAGGTGGCTCACATTAGCAAGCTGCGGCCGTGTTCGGCTCGTGATTCGTTCAGGCCAGTGTGTGTGATACCATGGCTCTATCAGGCCCCCGATCACTACTGCGCAGACTCTGGCTCAAAATGATATCAAAGTCCCGGGATATTTTGGCTTCACTTTTGTACAGTGGGAGGAAGTGGAGATGCGTCATCCATCTATATATATACAGTCTATGGCCTCAACAAAGGACTACTCGGACTCATTTTGCCTACAGTTGTACTCATACTTCCCCTCTCCATGACACTTTCATATCTGAGTTAGTATCTGTGCTGATGGTAGCTGACCACATATCACTGCAGTTACAGTGATAACAGTGAAAGTTGTAAGGTCAGTCACTCCACAGGACTCCATTTTTAATGGAGTGTAAAGCTAAAGTCATCTCTCATATCCTCTCACACTGATAGATCTCATCTCGTCTGGAGCACTCGCTCCAGGTGGCACAATCTGATCAACTGTTGTAAATGACTTCTCCCTGTAACCGCTTTCCTCTCTTCCTGCCTTTATCCTCCTCACTTCAGTTAATGATTCACTACATTTCCCATAATGCTTTTTTAACGATTCTACTTGGACAATACGGTATGGAATCGTTATCTCTAATCAAGATGCCTATACTATATTTGCATATTTTGTACTTACAATTGACATATCAGCATTGATATGTCCTCATATAGAAGCCAATACACTTGTAATATTATACCAAAGGGTGCTTTTCAATTGACCCTACGCTAAGTCCCGCCCTGGGAACGCAGACTGGCCAATCATAGAGTAGCATTGGCCGGCTCCTACCAGGGTCAGACAACTATATGGCCCTGCTCCTACAGACTTTCATGCTATCGCTTCACATTTTCTTCATTTTCTGGCAGGTTTTGTGAGTTTTGAGCTCGTCATGGTTAAAAGTTGTGAATAGTGATACTCGTTACCCGGAGAGGTTGGAAGGATATATACGGTTCTAAAACGTTACGTTTCGACAAGGGCTGTCAAGGTTAAAGCGATAATAACGCGTTAACGCAAATCCGTTTTAACGTCACTCATTTATGGGTACCCACGAGTCTCCCCTTTACAGACACGCCAACTTTATTTGGGTATGATTTGAGCATATTTTTATGTTAAATGCAGTACCTGTGAGGGTTTCTGGACAATATTTATCATTGTTTCGTGTTGTTAATTGATTTCCTATAATAAATATATACATACATTTGCATAAAGCAGGCAAATTTGCTCCCTGCCATGTTGATTACAGTATTAAATACTTGACAAATCTCCCTTTAAGGTACAAAAATGTGCGATTAAATTGCGATTAATTGCAATTGACCATGGACAAATCATGCGATTAATGGTGATTAAATATTTTAATCGATTGACAGCCCTACTTATTTATTAATCTGCGTAAAAGTAGTCATATTTAACATCCACACTTCCATCACTCGCATCCTAAACTCCTCCCAACAAGGACGAGAGATGAGAGGAAGAGATGCAGAGGATGGAGGATCTGTGTTTGCCATATGGAACGTCCTCATTCTCTCCAACATCATTTTGATGGTGATGCATATCAACTGCCCCATATTATGTTGGAACAACAACTGATGCCTGATGACAGCTGCTTCGACTGCAGATGTTTTGTGGCATCAGGACGTCATGAAATGTGACTGATAGCATCAATAGACAATTAAAAAAAAGTTTTTTATGGAAAGAACAAAACAGATATAAGGGAGCAATAACATAAACAAACATGCTCTGAATAAAATCTACAATATGTTTGTGAAAGAATGCAGGTAGAGGGAGTTTGTCCTTTTCAGGCTCAGGCTGGAAACATAACCACAACTGTGCAGCTGTAAAGGATAAATATTTGACTACCTATTTTTTCCTGAATAAACAATGAGTGTTTTTTATGTTTTATTCATCATTCAGCAATAGTTTTTATTCTATAAATAAATATAGATGGTGTTAGCCGCTGTTTTTCATCTCACCTTCCTTCATGTCTCCTCCATGACCCACTTAAGGGATTGGAACATCTTTGATGCTGGGGGACCTTGATTGAATTCCAGATCACATGCTGGAGGATATAAAGAAGCATAATTAAGTGAAAGGAAAGCAACCCCGAGCTTCTAGGCTGTAATGCGGGAAGCTGAGAAAGGTCAGCAGGAGACGAGGTTAAAGTTCAGAAGATCAGAATTTCCAGCACATAGCTGAGGTGCAATATCTGAGCCGTGTGAAACTCCCAAGAAAGGGATGACGCCACTTTAGGTGCCATTGTTCTTCCTATAGGAATTGAACAGCTGAAGTACCGTTATTCAATTAGTAACACAGTTCATCTGTTTCACGTGACATTACCAGTTAACTCTCACTGATGAAGCCAACCTAACCATGTGTTCAATTGACTGCAAACCAATGTTCACGTAATTTGCCATTTTTAATTAACCTCTTAAAAATCCCTTGGTACCAACCATGTCATACTAGCTTGTCAAGGAAGAGGCTAAATAACGAATAATTTTGGAGAGGAAAAACTGTCATGGCCATTTTCAGACAGGTCCCTTGACCTTTGACCTCAAGATATGTGAATGAAAATGGTTTCTATGGCTACCTACGAGTCTCCCCTTTACAGACATGCCCGCTTTATGATAATCATATGCAGTTTGGGGTCAAATCATAGTCAAGTCAGCATACTGACACACTGACAGCTGTTGTTGGCTGTTGGGCTGCAGTTTGCCATGTTATGATATGAGAATATTATTATGCTAAATGCAGTACCTGTGAGGGTTTCTGGACAATATCTGTCATTGTTTTGTATTATTAATTGATTTACAATAATAAATATATACATACATTTGCATAAAGCAGCATATTTTCCCACTCCCGTGTTGATAAGAGGATTAAATACTTGACAAATCTCCCTTTAAGGTACATTTTGAACTGATAAAAAATGGGTGATTACTTTGTGATTAACTATGGACAATCATGTGATTAATCTCGATTAAATATTTTAATCGATTGACATCCTTATTTCAAAATTGGAATGATGATTTGAATGCAGCTTATTTTTCTGCCAGTGTTTAAAGCTGAAGTAGGCGAGATTGGAGCAAATATGATTAAAAAAAGTTATTTTTATAAAACGGTCACTACATCATGACAGTAATATGTGAGACAGGTAACCTGAAAAAAAAATCATGTGCCTCTGTGTCAAGCAGTCAGAGCTGATCTGAGATCTGCTGTCCATCTGCTGTCTATGAGAGCCGGCTGTCAATCACTCGCGAACTCCGACCAAACGGTCAAACTAGACAGCGTTGATCAAATATGAATCAATATTCTGTTAAGTTAATGCCTATTTCTCTACTCAGATGTTTTCAGAATCATCTTGTAGTGCACGGTTTAGATGTAAAATGAGAAAGTTTGTGACGCCACCGCCAATAGGAACGCTTTCTCATTGAAATGACCTGTGATTAGTCAAAGTCTCCCGTCACAGGCCAGATGTTCTGAAGCCTGAAAACAGAGCCATGAGGAGGAGCAGAAGTCTAGTTATCTCTCAGAACACTTGGATCATTGTACAGGATCCAAGTGTTCTGAACAATGATCCAAGTTTACAATATGCTGAAAGGTTATTATGGAATTTTTGCCCAATGATGCCAAAAACATTCTGCCTTCTGCAGCTTTAAATGCTATAAGCCAAGACCAGTACTAAAAGGACAACAAAATATCCACACACTGCTCTCTTGTTCCCGGTTCTTCTTTTATTCTAGGTGAACATGACGTCTTCCTCAGGTAAAGGTGAGGACGTGAGAAGAGCTGTGATGACAGGTCACATCTGTCAATTGGGTAATTGATAATATACACGGGGGACAACATGATAAATCATTTAAAAAGGGACATATCATGCTCATTTCCTTCATACTTTTTGTATTTTGGGTTTCTACTAGAACATATTTACATACTTTAATGTTGAAAAAGCATTATTATTTGTCTTATTCTGTCTGTCTGAATAGAATTATATTCACCTTCCGTCTGAAACGCTCCGTTTTAGCGCCCGTCTCTTTAAGGTCCTTCTCGAAAAAGCCCGGTCGGTAGACGATAACCTTCTATTTTTATGTTCCTAAAATGTATACTGAATTCATTAATATGTAGGATATCACTACTGCTGTCTCCCGACGGTTAAAAACAACAACACACTTGGCCTTTGCAAACAGAAATGATGTAAGTTACGTGTTTATTTGCATATAGAGCGGGGAAGTGAGATCCGATGGTCACTCGAGATGCAACGTGGAGACGCATTCTAATGCATGTGTGAACAGGCGTACTTAAAGCTGTCCATTTGTGATCGGATCACCCAAGACAAATGTTAATGCCAGGTCTGAACAGGGCCAACGGCTCTGTTGAATTCAAGTGTCCCATGAGTATGATCGAGAATGCACAAGTGAATGAGAAACGTGTAAAACATGTTCAACACTAGCTCACTGTGAGCTGCCATTTTTCTATTTATTAGAAAAAAAATCCAAACCAGCATGGAGGTAACTGGTGACAGCGAGCCCTATGGATTCTTTATTGTCCTTTTCAAAGGAAATTTGTTGCCATAGGCTATATCCACACTGATATGGTTTCGTTTTAAGCGTTTTAGGGCCATTTCAGAATTAATCTCCATCCATACTACTACGCCTGAAATCACATATCACATGATATGCACTGGGCATGCGTGTGCCGGTGTAAACAGGAAGAAGTGCGGTTGGTTCTTCAGTTGCAGAAAATACTTTGAAGGAAGAACAGAAATGGCGAAATGTAAATGATACATATCCACATACTCATTTGCATAAAGTTGAGGTCAAGTCTACTTTATGCAAATCAGGGACGTCCAGCACAACTCGCCGTCTCTGGAAACTCCCTAGTAACTTTTAAACTAGCCGTTGTTGATCTAAAATAAAGACGGATTCAGCAACCGCATGGCTTATTTCTCGCCTCAAATGTTTTAAAACATTTCTGCGAACTTTTTTCATAATATAAGGGAAGAAGGTTTCTAAATGAGCCGCCATGTTGGTTCCGGTTTGAAAGCCCATCAAGTGTTCAATGCTATAGGAAGCGAGGTGATCCCACACAATAACAAAACGCCCCTGTGGACATGTACCATAAGACCCCAGAGACTTCTTTGCTTGGACCGACGACAAGGTGGAACTGTTACTGAAAGTAACACACGAGTATAAGTCGCTCAACGCGGCGAATCATACAGATAGGGAGTCGTTGCAGAGAGGAAAAGGGTCACGTGTTAGCGGCGTGACAAATTACGGAAAAGGTACGTCATGACTCATAAGAACCAATCAAGAAGCGAGCGTGGGTGACCGTGTCATCTTTTCCGAAGGTCTCCGTTTCTGCCCGTCCGGACTAAAATGCAACCCTGGAGTTTTAAAACAGAAACGGGGACAGCAGCGTTTCCAAACGTCTCCGTTTTAAGGGCTTGAAAACGTCAGAGTAGTGTGGATGCTAGGCTTAGATGTAGTTATCCGTGTTAAAACGTATTAGTGAGGATGTAGCCACAGTCTGTAGCCTCACATATCATACATACATAGGACCATAGTAAATACATTATACACCACAACATGAAAGATACCAGATACATCCACGTTTATACGCACATACATATAGCACCTACACACATGACAGTTACCGGTGCGTTCATGTCTTTCCTCTCTATTTCTGTCACTGTTATCCTGATAATCTTCAGGATTTCCTGTCATCTCTCTGGTGTTCTTATGCAGGTCTGTTCTCCTTAATCTTCCTTTGGATCTGTGTGTCACGAGCGAGCATAAAGCATTTGTTCCCCTCTCAGTTGATGACTGACAGGAGGCCAAATAGGATCTCCTATCTGGTTCTTTATCTCAATCTGTTTTATGCGTCTGTGTGTGTGTGTGTGTTATGTGTGCGTAGGAAAAGCTAATAAATGGCTGGCCATACCATGTGAGAGTGGGCAGCTATGTCTGACTCACTAATCAATGAACATCCCTGCTGACTGCTATGGACACTTCAATCACACACACATACGCGCGCACACACACACAAACACACGTTCAGTCACACTGGACACTGGACAGTTCAATTACAGGATGGCTTTTCCTTATCACTGCCTACAATTGATGCTTTTTCTTCCCTGGCTGGGACACACCAACGCAGCACAGATGGCCACACAGATGTGTACAAGTACACACAAGGACAGGAGACAATAACATTATGCAATCCTGTGCAATGGCCCTTCAACTAATAGGCTGTTAATTTTGTTAAGAAGACCTCTAGGGTCATTTCTGAGGCTGTGTGCCCTGGCAGCCCCGTCTCACAAACGTAAATGTGGCAACTGCATTGAAAAACATCCTAAATATACAATTTGCTGATGTGTCAGTGAAACAGACCTGAATGAACAGCACTGTCTCCTAAAAATTAGGTTCCCATATAACGAAACTGCATTGTGATTACGTTTTGTAATGATAGTCTAAAGCTAAAAGACTCTGAAAGTAAAAGTCAACGTTCACTTATTTTAATTTACGTCTGTAGCCAACACATTCTCAATCCCGACTTGTCAAATATCGCCGCTTGGCCAGTACACCTCAGCACAGGAGACTGAAGCACGGGATACCCCACTTGCATTACTTTTGGACAGACCAGGGATGATGAGTCAATATGCGCTTTTTACATGCATAGTGTCATTTCAAAATAAACTTCAGTTTTCACAGGAAGTTAGGTTCAGACAACACAACCGCTTAGTTAGGGTTAGGAAACGGTCGTGGTTGATGTTAACTTCACTGACTAGTGACTCACGTGACTCACAGGACTGACAATACTAACAACTCACATGACTAAAGTCTTAAGTGAATTACGGGATTGATGATACTAACCACTCACGTGACTCACGGGACTGACGATACTAACGACTCACATTACTACAGACTCACAGAACTGACAATACTAACGACTCACGTGTCTACAGACTCACGTGTCTCATGGGACTGATGATACTAACGACTCACGTGACTACCAACTCACAGAACTGACAATACTAACAACTCACGTGTCTACAGACTCACGTGACTCACGCGACTGACGATACTAACGACTCACATTACTACAGACTCACGTGTCTCATGGGACTGATGATACTAACGACTCGTGTGTCTACTGACTAACGGAACTGACAATACTAACGACTCACGTGACTACCGACTCACGGGACTAAAGGGACTGACGATGCTAACGACTCATAACTACCGACTCACGTGACTAACGGAACTCACATGACTACCGACTCACGTAACTGACAATACCGATGTTTCACGTGACTACCGACTAACGGGACTGATGATACTAACGACTCATGACTACCGACTCACGTGACTCACAGGACTGACGATACCAACGACTCGCATGACTCACGGGACTGATGATACTAACAACTTACGTAACTACCGACTCACGTGACTCACATGACTCACATGACTAACGACTGATGTGACAAAACATAAATGTCAACGTTACTTTTAATTTCACACGGACACGAACACCAGTCTCCTGGTTGAAAGTCTTGTGTTTGTTTGGCCCATCCACCAGCTCATCGGCCCGCCCACCCTGAACAGACTTTCACGCTATCAATACTACGTCACTTATGCCGACTGTCGAATAACGCCATGGGTGGGTTTACATTGGTGTTAATTGAAAGCCCGTACAGTATTGCTGCTAAAGGTGTCTCAGTGCGTCGGTTTCCGATGCCGAGGGGCACTTACCAAAGGGTGGTATTTGACTAGTTCGGAGTGAGAACGGGTTGCCGTAGCTTAAATAACATAGCAAACATAGTAATTTGAAGCCAAACCATGATGTCTTTTACTAAACCTAACTAAGTAGTTTAGTTGCGTTTTTCGTTTTGTTTTGTTTCAATTCCCAATGTTAACCACGTGTTTAAAACTGTGACCGTAACCCGTGAGAAAATGTGTTTCCCTCGAAACCTAAATGAGGATGCAGTTTAGTTGTATGGGAACGGAATTTTGTAGGAGACAGGGTTGGCCCTTGCACTGGATTGCATTGTGTGTAAGGTGTACCTGATATTTTGTCCCGCTCGGTGAATAAATCTATCGTGAAGAGTCTGACAAAGAGTCAACAGCAATCTACTGGCTGATTCTCCACTGTGTGAAACTCTAAAAGAAGATTACAGTAAATGAGCTTCTGGGATAAACCTGAATCTTCACTCTAATAGGGTTTTTTCTGTGGGCCTGGGTCAGTCCGCTTTAGCCGTGTCGTGATGACATGCATGTTCACTCCAGCCTCACAGCTGTGTTCCTGCTTGGAAGCAGGAGAAACATATTCTGTTTGCTTCTAAGATTTCCTCTCTGTGCAAATTAGAAAACGCATCTAAAAGCAGATGGGAACTTTACGTAATGATCTGCGGCTGCAACGCTTTGGACAGGCAAATCAGGTATTTTTCACTGATGTTGGCTTTAGTTAAAGATATGCAAGAAGTGCTAATAAGGAAGCCTGAATAAAGTAAAGTCAAAAGAAAATGACACAAAAGTAAACCAGAAGTTATTTATCATTCTATTTTTTGAAGGCGTGAGCTCGCTTTAAAAGTTATAGCAAAAGCATTCACAAACTTTTCTTTTGGCAATAAAATAATATGTTATCTGCTGGGAGGGAACAAACAGTAAAAAATGAAGAAGGGGAACAAACACACCCACTTCTGTTCCACATCAAAAAAGGAAGCACTTCTCCAAAAGTCAATGGCAGTCATCTCTTAACCACCATAATCACGCTTAATAATTGATACTTTTTCCGATAGCTGTCTTAAACCTGAATGATCGCACAAGTTTTTCGAGACTCGATTCTACGTGCCTGATAACACAAGAGAACACAATGCACTTTTCTTGTCACAGGCATACATTATGTTTTGTGTGCCAGTGTGGAAAAAACACACAGTCATTATATGGCAAAGAAATGACTGCAGAGAACTGATGGGGACAATGAAAACCCAGTACCATCTGCTGTTATTACAGATCCGTCTTCTTTTTCGTGAGGGCAGACAGCCCGAGCAGACAGCTTGCTTTAATACGTTTTTGTTTTTTGGTTCATTCCTTCCGGAGTAAGATTTATAGTCCCCCTGAGCATGGTCTCACCCACATATTTTCTGATCCCCCTTCAACCCAGTCACAAGAAATAAATGTTGGCAATGTATGTTTCTGCAAACAACAGGATACGTTGAATGTTGACGTTTCTGAACCATAAATAAGTTGCGCAACAACGTAGCGCAACAACGTAGCGCAACAACGTAACGTGACTTTACAATGTAGCGTAACAACATAACGTGACTTTACAATGTGACTTTACAACGTGGCTTTACGATGTTACCTTACGATGTAACCTTACGATGTAACCTTACGATGGAACCTTACTGCGCAACCTTATGATGTGACCTTACGACATCATGTAAACTTACGACATAACGTAACCTTATGACGTAACGTAAACTTACGACATAACGTAATCTTATGACGTAACGTAAACTTACGACGTAACCTTACAACGTAACCTTACAACGTAACCTTACAACGTAACGTAAACTTACGACGTAACGTAACCTTGCAACGTAACACTACAGTGTAACCTTACGACGTAACGTAACCTTACGACGTAATGTAACAACCGCAAAAAAACGTAACTACCATTAATAAATAACAACCGCCCTTAGCAGACTTTCTTATACTACATTACTTGCTCTGCGCATTGCTCGTTGTACTACGTTGCTCTGACCGAATGCAAAAAATGTCCAATGTCCACATTCACGTTCTCCATTACGAGCTCAAGAGATGTCAAGCGTGTCCTATGGCCCTCATATTGCAGTTTTAGTGATCAAGGAACTGGCTTATTGGTTGCACTCACGAGTACCTGTTCTGTAAGTACGCTGTCTAAATTCCTGCAATGTGTAAGCAGTAAGACTGGATTTACCCTCTCGTTGACTTTTCTCCAGGGTAAATGAATGTAAAGCAGCCGTCTCCCCTTGAATGAAATGTCAAAAGTCCCATTGCGGAATCGATATCAATTTTATTTCATGCCATTCCTTAAATGGCCTAGCTGAAGTCACCAAATTAGAAATGGATTAGCTGTTAGCTCCTGCAAACATAGAAAGTGCTCGGTGATAATAAAACCATCATCAAGTATAGTGCTGCTTGACATTTCCCCGGTATTCCTTTTTGTAAATCATGAGGCTGCGGTGCATATATTAACTCAAATACTCCCAACAGTGGACCGTACTCATGATAAAGTTTATTAATCTAAGCTCTCTGTTGCTCGTGCTAGGGTCTGAATTGAATTTCCACCTTCAACTTCCAACTTCATCAGTGATGTCAAGCAAACACAGGAGGTGGGGATGCCTACACACTGCTCTCTTCTTGACAATTTTTTAATTTTCTACATGAACATTACTGCTTCAACCCAAAGAAGACCATTAGTGGCTGAAATGCATGTAAGAGCATTGTATATTATAATATGTTGTTGAAAGGAAATCTGGCATATTACTAGCTAAAACAGATGTATTAAGGACAGTTGACGTAGAATGTGTTTGCCAAGAAAGTCATCACCACACTCAATTTGTGAGCTATAAATTGGTTGTTGATTTGTAAATGTTTGTGCACATCTACGACTACAAAAGGACAAATTGTCGCTATTGTCATGACGACACGTTCTCATCCCAACTTGTCACATACTGACGCTTTGTCAGACCCCTCTGCATCACTTTTCGGTTGCAGTAAACACAAGCTTAACGACGCCTAGGCGTCTCTTTTAGGTCGCTAAATGTTGTGAATTTAACAAAAGCACTTGCCAGGGCCGGCTTAAGGCATAGGCCATATAATCGGTCACCGAGGGCGCCACCTGCTGGGGGGCTCTGGTAACCCTAAAAAAAAAAAAAAAAAAACATAACATGGGATAAAACATAAAATTACTACATTTGTACAGTGAAAATGTGACTTGACGTTACGAACATGGGACACAAACGAACAGCTGATTGTAATGTGAAACTGAAACCTAACGCACGGGACACAAACAGCAGTATCCTGGATGAAAGCTATGTGTTTGTTGGACCCATCTTCCTCTTCATCTTTCGCTCTTTAAACTACGTCACCACAACACTTTCCCTGAGCGTTTACCTTTGCTGCGAATGGGTTTACATTGTAGTTTAATGGAAAGCCTGATGCGTCTCATACCGATGCCAATGGGTGCCTTGTGCAGTGGTGTTGAACACTGACGGCCATGACAAAACAGGCTCCCTGTGAGGAACCCCAAAGACACACATCCAACTTCAGCTGCAATCAGGACAGTGCAGCTGTATGATTTAGATGGAATTTGTTTCCATGTAAAAAGTCTATATTTATTGTTCTTTTCATTCATTCATTCATTCATTCATTCATTCATTCATTCATTATCCGTAACCGCTTATCCTATTCAGGATCATGGGGGGGCTGGAGCTGATCCCAGCTGACATTGGGTAAAGGCGGGGTACACCTGGACAGGTCTCCAGACTGTCACAGGGCTGACACATAGAGACAGACAACCATTCACACTCGCACCTACGGGCAACATAGAGTCATCAATGAACCTAACCTGCATGTCTTTGGACTGTGGGAGGAAACCGGAGAACCCGGAGAAAACCCACACTAACACGGGGAGAACATGCAAACTCCACACAGAAGGGCCGCAAGCCGGATTCGAACCTGCGACCCTCTAGCTGTGAGGGTTTTTACAAGCTTTCTATGATTGATTTGGCTGAATTGATATGCCAATACGTCATAGAACAATTGTAAGAAGTTAAACATTTCTCCAATTTTCCTGAAAGTCTGGTAAAGGTATCAGAGGGTGGATTCCTTCTTTAAATGCCTTTTTCAATGGCAGATTTTCAGTACTGGTGCCCAGGAGTGCTATTCATAAACCTCCCCAGGACGTTGATGGAAGTGATGACGTGATCACACTCTGTCCAAAGAAAACCAGAAATATAACGCTATGCTTGCGTCACATATCATTCCTAAACCATCTGTTGCCTTTCTGTTTCAAGATGATGTTCAGAAGGCTGAAGTTGGAGGGTTGCCATGGATCCTTCAGTGGCTGAAGATAGTGTCTGCATATCCAGACTTCTCTCCCCCACTTTTTCGCCTTTTATATCTTCCTCTGATTCACAAAAACATATCTCCCTGCCTCTTCCTTTTTACCCCGGTGATAAACTCCTCTGCTCTCCTCTCCCCTGCTGTGTCCTTTCTCTGACATTCAGTTCCAACTTTTGCTCCGGAAATGACAGCTTACCCAGGAGGAGGCCACTGGGGTCGGCGCCTGGTAGCTGGCATCTGTGCCGTGTGACACACAGGCACGTCTTGGCATATGGGCAGAGTGTGGTTTTGACATTGTATTGTCTGCTAGACTGGCTTCCACAGTCCACAAATAACACACCAGATGCATATTTGTGTGACGAACTGTGGAATTAAAGGGAGAAATTAACTGAACTTAAATTACATTTTTGCTAAGAAATCTATTGTAAATCATTGGTGTTTGTTTTGACTTGTGTACTTATTTGGTCAAAATTATAATTAGCAAGAAGAAGAATTTTAAGTTTTGCAATGTTTCTGCTGGCATCCAACATTAGTGTTTTCTCGGCGGTATACGTTTTGGTTCCAACTGACGATGTCAGTACTGTAATTTGATTGGTACAATATCTAAAAAAAAAGACTTCAATTATAAAAGCTGCACATAACCAGCTTGGGACTGTTGTCATCTGTGACTTTGGCACTCCCTACGTTATTCCATGACTCTACAGGTTACATACAAAGTGCTTCGTAAACAGGACTGCTTGTAGTCATATTTTAAGACGTCATCACCCTAAAAAACAAAAGAAAATAGATAAATATTTTTTTTTGTTATTGTGGTTATATAAATGTAATTTATGGTGCCGTTACATTGCTGCTAGACCACCTTGTTAATACAGCTGCTTTCTGTGTGGCAAGCGGGAGAGCAGTTTTTTGAAACGTGTTTTTTTGAAAGGCTAAACGGCAACAAATATGGATTGAAGCAGAATATTTCATTAGATAAAAACATTTTGGAAATTGTTACATCTGTGTTTTTTCAATAGGCCTAAATTTCAACGTTTGGACTTTGCACCGCTCTGGAGTTATTGGAAATGTTTGGATCACACAAGTCAGAAACAATCCTCCGCAGTAACGACGCGCAGGTCAGGGTTTTTTAATAAAACACCCACCCGACCAGTTATGAGAGCCAATCGGCACCACCCAACTCGCAAAAATATGTATTAATCAACCACCTGAAGCCGACCCGACCCACATCGCTTGCTGTGTATGTGTGTGTGTGTCTGAGAGAGAGAGGAAGAAAAGCTGGACTGCACACAGTGTTTCTGTAAGTTATCAATAACTTACTTGGAACGTGCCTCAGTATGGTTCCCTTGTGTTTATCTGTGTTTCCCTCTCCTGCCATGTCTCCTGTTGGTCGCTCTGTGAGTGTGAGTGTGTGTGTGGTTCCTGTCCTGCCGTCTCCCTGGGGCCCTGTTCACTTGCACACCTGCCATCAATCAGTTCATCACCTCTCCGACATCCCTGCTCTGCACAAACCTGCCAGCGCTCAGCTCATCACAGTCTCTCCAGTATTTCAACCTCGGCTCTTCACTCATCTAGTGCCAGATCGCTGTTTCTGCCATTGTGGTAATCCCCGGCTCACTGTGCTATTTTGATATTCTTTGTCAGTTTCCTCGTGTCTGACAGTTGATTCAAAGTCTGTTTGTCTCCTGTGCTTCAGGATCCCAGCCAGCCTGTCTGCTATCTGCCAGCTTACTCACTCTCCCTTGCAACCTCTGTCAACCACGCCATCTTGCCATCCCCCAGCCAGCTCCAGTCATATCCACCCTTCTGAAGCACATTACAGTAAATCTGTTGGATCCACCAACTAAACCATAACAGTCTTGTGATAAATCAGTGCTAGGCTATGGCTTAGTTTGCTAGCTTCCACTTGCCAAGTCAAATACAAAGTTAATAGCACAATAGGTTCTCCCAAATGTTGAATGTTGTAAAGGCCCAAGGGACACATCTTAAATCACTAACATCAATAACAAGATGTGGGGAGAAAAAAAACATGTTGTTTCAACATTCGTTGACTATAGAGGGCAATAATGTTCTCCAGTTAGTAAAGCGCACCACGTAATATGACATCTCCTCTACGTCTATGGGTCTCCTAGCAACACCGGCTCTCAGATGTCAGTCAACCTCTGCCATGGGAAACGCCCATCCAGAGTTTGAAGCTTAGACAGTTTCCAAAAATATATCCACAAAATGTTTTGTCCTTTGAAAAATAGAAGTGTGACCAAAATCTGCAGTATAATTATTGCTTATATGTCCTTGCACGAAAAGCATACTTTGCGGGAGGCATCCATTTTTCATTGCCCTCTCCTCGCTTCCTCTCGCGGTCACAACTCTCCTGCGTTTCTCCCAATTTATTGCAATTTCCAAATTTTTTTTTTTTCCCTTTTCATTGTGTCAACATGTTTCTGGCGCTGTACAGTGTGTATAAGCCCTGCTGTTTTCACCCGGACTGCAACAGAGCTACACCAAATGTCTTTTCCCGACGGAGGAGATCTGTTTTTTGCAACACGTGGCGTTGTTTGAAGCTGCATCACAGCATCACAGCATTGTTGTTGTGTGGCACAAGCCATTGAAAATAATGGGCTGCAGTGGTGCCGTTTTCGTATTGTGTCTGAAAGGTCCTTCAGTTAGCGAGAGACGGAGAGAGAAATGAAGAGTACTGAGAGAAAGAACTACTCAAGCAGGGGCAACAAAAGGAATGAATGAATGAATGAATGAATGAATGAATGAAAACTGATGAATATTAGCCTAATTTATACCAGAGATTCACACAAGCTCACGCAAGAGGGCCAAATTATTCAGTTTTCTTTCCTGAGAATTGAAAGTAAAATTAAAAGTAGGCCTATTTAAAGTTTCAGTAGGCAGTATGTTTTTGACATCATAGGGTAAAAAGTCCATAATAACCTTTCAGCATATTGTAATTCAAGTGTTCTGAGAGAAAACTAGACCTCTGAACCTCCTCATGGCTCTGTTTTCAGACTTTAAAACATCTAGCCCGTGACAGGAAATTTTGGCCAATCACAGGTCATTTCAGAGAGAGAGCGTTCCTATTGGCTGTGCTCTGGCTGGTGGGCGGTGTTTGGTGTTTCCTCAACTGATCTCAACATGGCTGCCGGGTCACAAACTTTCTCATTTTACAGCTAAACCGTACACTACAAGATGATTCTGAAAACATTTGAGGCGAGAAATAGGCATTACAGTAACAGAATATTGATTCATATTTGATCAGTGATCAGTGATCCATATTTGATCCTAGTTTGACTGTTTGATCAGAGTCTGCGAGTGATTGACAGCTGCTCAGAGACGGCAAGGCTCCAACTAGGCTCTGATTGGTTGTTTTCCTCTGGTCTGTGAAATCTTGCAGTTGCCGTTAGGAGCATTGGAGGACAGATTACCTGTCTCATGCACTACTGTCAGGATATAGTGACCGTTTTATAAAAAATAACTTTTTTTAAATCATATTTGCTCCATTTCTATCCACTGCTGCTTTAATATAAAATTGCTGTTGCAGTGTACTTATTATTTTGTTATTTTCATTCTTTAAAAGTCACCAGAATGTAAGAAACAAAGTCTCTGAAACTAAATGTTTTTGTGGGGGAGTACCCCCAGACTCCCCCACTTTGGTTTGGAAATCCTCCTTATTTTTAAGGTCACATAAGTATGAAGAAAAGTGAAGAGAAATGTTTTTTTGTCTGAATTCTAAACTTATACAATCAACATCCGCTGCACCATTGGTGAGACTTTTTTTAAAATAAAACTTTTTCTGACTGATGATACATTCTGTGGTGCGTCAGCCCCTGCAGGCTTGCCAGCATGGCATGTGGGGGGGCTGACATGTCACCGTTCCTACATTGGAATGAAAAGATGAGCGGAAACAGAAGAAACACCCAAAATATAATTTCCCAAAACCCTCTTGTTTCAGCCTGTATACTTATAGAGGTCTGGGTTAATCACAGTGGATGGAAGCTCATTATTCTCAAACAGATGTTCACTTTGTTTCACTCACAAAAAGTAAGTGTTTATGGTCATTATCTATTTTTATGTTCTGAGGGTTTGAATTATCTTATCCGCCTTCATTACGGGAAGTTTTTCAAAGTACCTCCCCAGCGCTAAATGTCTGATTGTGGCTCATATGACGAAAGTAGCAAAACAGACTATTTTATTTCCATGAAAATGTCTCACTTTATTACTTTAATTGCACTTTTGCTTTGCCGTCGATCCCCTCACACACACTCTACCTCGTGTGTGGGTGGGTTGGATGTGCATTCCTGGGTTGTCTGGGTAAATGTCACAGGAGACAGAAAGAGAAATAGAGAGGAGGATACAGCGATGGGGTTGACATTGATCTTTTTATACTGGTGCTTATTGTATGACTCACTCATTTGCAACGGGGCATGCGCGGGTGTGGGTGCGTCTGCGTGTCCTAAGGTGTGTGGTCCTTCTTTTTTTGCATATGTGCCCGTGTGAGCGTTCCACCTGATTGTGGCACAGCATCCAATTTGCTTTGAGATGCTTTTTTTTTTTTTTTTTTTTTTAATCATCTCAAGTGTCTCCCATGAGCTTACACCGTAAATGTGCTCCATCGTCTGCGGAAATTGGTTTGCCCACATGGCTAACCGTCTTTTTCACTTACAGTCTCCTGCGGGAAATGCGAGCCTCGCGGGCGCTCAAAATAAACCACAAATAAATGGTGTGTGACGTTAATGTTTGCAGGAAGCAAAGAAGATAAAAGTCGACAGCCTGCATTGATCTGAAATTCATGAAAATATCAGTGAGCTTCACTTCACGCATGCACAGCCTCATTGGACCTCTTCCTTACATTGATGTGGAAAGAGACATTGTGAAGTAAACCAAAAAAACAAAAACTGTACAGGTCATTGGCTTCCCAGTGAAATAAACACACTGTTGCTTATCAACACGACAGTTCATGTAGGGCTTAATCTCATGTTTGCGGAGGCAAGTGCTGTGCGAGTTGTGTAATGAGATCACTACTCAGAAAAAAAAAAACTCAAGTAGATCTCCTCCTTTCTTTGTCTGTCATGAAGTGCCCTTGTCTTTTTCGCACCTACACTCGCATCATCTCATGCGGCTCTCCTCGTGGTCCTCGTCTCCAGTGGTCCGCCCACAGCCGCTGAGAGCTAGGTGTGAATTAACATTAACAGTCATTTCCGCCCCGGTCGTCACCTGCCTGCATGGCCAGCATATGTGTCAAATGGTGCCTCCGTATGAACGGTGTGAGCAGAATGAGTGGAAAAGTTGCTTGTGAAACATGGTGGTTGTGATGGCAATGATGCGGGATGAAGGGTTTAAAATGGTAACACTTCATAATAATCATTTAGAAATGATAAATTGATATTTAATTCATTAAATAAATCTAAAAAATAAATCTATAAATTTAATTAAATATAATTAATTTATTTACCAACAATGATAATTAATAATTATTATTAATGCTATAATTTTTGTTATTTATCATTAGTTTGTGTATTATATATATGTATATATATTTATATTATAAATAATTAGTTTGTAAATTCTATATTGTATTACAGCTGATAGGAGACGATAGCAGTTCCATTCTGATTACATTAGTACACTATCTATTAAAGGTTTATTGTTGGACACATTATTATATACACATTAACATTGTATGTACTATATTGTTTGTTAGTGATTGCCAAATGATTTGTAAACCTTTAAGAAACCATTTGTAAAACATCTACAAACATTACATACATAGATGGGCAGGAAACCAATTATTAACCATTAACAAAGTATTAACTATCTTTATAAATAATGTTTAGAGATGCTTTACAAAGTATTTATTAATCATTTAACAAGGTATTGTAATCATCAGTTATAACTTTATAATAGCCATCCAAATAATATTTATAAACCAATTATTAACCATTAACAAAGTGTTACAAATATCTGGTCCATGTATCGTTTATATTCTGTTTTACAAACAATTTCTTACAAGTAATGTCATAATCATTAACAAAGACTTTATATAGTATATAAAATGTTATGACGCGTGCAATACTTTAATTAAATTGTTTTAAATTTAATTAAACACATTAATTGCAATTAACTATGGACAATCATGTGATTAATTATGATTAAATATTTGAATCAAGTGACAGCCCTAATCATGATATAAACTTGCTTCAGTAAGTATCAGTTCAGACAGTTTTACCTGCACTGTATTTATCTAAGGACTGGTGTGCACATACTCTTTTTCAGTAGCTCGGCACTAATGCTGCTTAGTTTAACCTTTTGCAATCTACTCCTGACAAGTGGCTACCAGCTACCGTCTCTCTCTCTGCCACGTACCTGCCTCCTACCCACCTACTACCCTCCGTTCTTTGTGATACCTCAAGTAGCTCTCATAAAGAGTGCACGACAGGATCACCTTTCTAAATGGTGCGGAGGTGTGGGAGGTTACCCGCGGGATGGTGTTGAAACATTGAAACCTTCTTTATGTGGTTTCATTACACTCATTGCTGAATCATATCTCTTACTCAGTCCTTGGTGGGTTTTCACTGTCGCTTTTCATTCAGCCAGCTGGGGCTAAAAGGTACCTGTGTACCATCTAATGGACACTTTCATTCAATGTGACTCATTGTATGATGAGTACAAGATGTAAAATAGAGTGGTTTAAGTGAATTGACCTTTGTCTAACACATCATTGATATACTAGCCTGACTGTTATTCACTTTAGTCATGGATTGGTGTATTATTGACAACTGGAGAAAGCTTTTGAATGGCAGCACTTCCCGTAGAGCATAATGCTCCTTTCTTTGCCAAGACTGGGATGCTACATCACATACTGTATTAGCTGCTATACTTGGCAACTACTTTTGACCTTTTTAGCAACCAGTATCTATTTTCTTGGCGTTAACAGCACTAAATGGCACTTATCCAGAAGCAAGGCAGATAGAAACTGGCAGAGGAGTCTGTTTAGCAGTATAGGAAGTAGGGCTGGGACAATGTGCTTATCTCCCGATTCAATACTATACACTTGGGTGCCGATTCAATTCAAAAGTATTGTGATTCGATATTACAATTTATTGCAATTTTTGTTACCTTTTTTTTTTTTTTAACCCTAGACCATGGGAAAAGGGGGCTTTTACTTTGGAAAATCTCTAATTTGATACAGTAAAAATGTTTGATTTTCATCATGTATGTAGTCAGAGATGTCCTGAAGTCAAATACAGCAGTCATTGTCAGGAAATTAAGGAAATTAATCTTATTTCTATATGTGTATCTTTTTATAGCCTACCCTTTGTTAGCACCTTATTTTGAAAACCGGACACTAACTTCGCCAAGTCCGTCTCTAGCTCTCCCGTCAGCTCCGTTTTCTTTATACACCCATGGTCAGCTCCATCGGAGCCGTTTGAATGCATTTAACATAAATGTCAGTATCTGGGTGCTCTACAGTCGTAGCGTCGGCCCATTTGACCACGGAGATGATAGTGGCGGCTGGCTCGACTGCACGTTACTGCGATACGATAAAGTTCCCTGTCCATGACAGAGTTAGCATGCAGCTTTAGCCGTGATGTCTAGCTCTGCTTTTCTGGCAATGCGTGAAACCCAAAGTGTTTCCATACTTTACTGGATGTTTAGTGTTTACCACGCTGGATTTAACATGGGAGGGGGCAGGTCGTATCCACGATGACCCTCCACCAATTTCTGCTCTCCTGCTTCGGCTTTGTTTTGGTTTTTAAAACAGATATGACGTCACGTTACTCAGACTACAACAAAAAGCAGTAACTTCCTTCTACCTCCGCATAGACTCAAATGAAGCAAGTATGTTGATTCTTTCATTAAATAATCGATGACAAAATCGTAAAGAAAAAAATTACGATACATAGGTGAATCCATTGTTTCCCAATTCCCAATGTATCTGTAGACTTCTTTGACAGATACAGTTTGCCTGCTAATAGTGGCTTGATTTAAGCTAGCAGACATTCTAAAACACTTCAAACGTAGTTAGATCGGCTGTAACTGACACGTGTTCATTCTGAGACATTTACATCAAAGAACTCGGCAATTATTGCAAATGGCAATACATTTGGTGGGAAAGACTCTGAGGGCGCTCTCAAAAAGGATTCTGCGGGGAGAACTACCAACATAACAAAGGCATACATGAATATTAGATCAAGAACACCACAAGCTTCAGCACTTAAGAAGGAGGGGGGAGCTGCAGCCGCAAGCGGGCATTGACAAGAGTATATGAGCATTGTGCCGAGTGAGTCGTAAAGACTCCTCACCAGAATGAATATGACTGATGAATATGACTTCAATGACAGTCAGCTGTATGAGCCAAAGATCGTGGAGCATAAATGAAACAGCAGATGCAGATTAGTTTTTGCTATAACCCAACCTGGGGCCCGGGCTCAGGGGGGGCGCCAAAGATCTCAGAGCGTGCGGTAAAATTTGTCTGCTCTGAGGTTGACAAAATTAGATTTGCACATTTATAAATAAAATCATAATAACACACACTTACTGGATAATTTATACAAAAGTCTGTATATCAAATTAATTAAAAAGATATATACGTTTTTGCTACTTAAAGTTGAAGTAGACGAGATTGGAGCAAATATAATTAAAAAAAGTTATTTTTATAAAACTGTCGCTATATCCTGACAGTAGGTCATGCAACAGGTAACCTGAAAAAAATCAAGTTCCTCTGTGTCCTCCGGTGCTCCTAACAGCATCTGCAAGATTTCACAGACCGGAGGAAAACAAGCAGTAAGAGCTGACCTGAGATTTTTGGGTGTAATTCCCAATAACGTCAGAAAATACAAGGGAGTTGCAACCAAATGGTCCTTCTGGCATTCCAGGTGAGGCAAGAAGAGAGAAAGAGTGAGAGAGAGAGAGAGAGAGAGAGAGAGAGAGAGAGAGTGAGAGAGAGAGTGAGAGAGAGAGAAAGCAGGTGGCATAGTTAATCACACCTCCATGTCAGTAAGATGGATGTATATATGCAGCCAGGCTCAGCAGCTCTTCAGGCTGCTTCTCCTCTCTCCATCATCTCCGCCCCTCTGCTGCCTGAAGCACACCCCCCCCCCTCCCTCCCTCTCTCTCTCTCTCTCTCTCTCCCTGCCCTCATGTTTCATCCATGAGTGGTACGACCCACTTTCAATACGAACACAAGGTAATCGTCGACGCAGGCTCTTGCATAAAGGGAGACACACGCCCCGAGGTGTGTGTTACTGAACTTGTGAGGACATCTGTTGACTCAATTTTGTCTAATGGTCACTAGATGGCGCCTTCAAGAAAACTCTATAGACTATATTGAAGTAAATATGAACAACAACAAGTCCTATCAGGAATACAAAGACGATAATATTGCTTCATACAGCACTTTAGTACAGCGGCCATTGTAGGTGAAAAAAGGAGGTAATGTTAGAGATTGAATTCATAAATTTATGAGAAAAAAAACTTGTACTTTAGTTTATCACAAGCCTGAGAAGAACACACAGACGGGTGTGTTGGAGTTGGGACGTGCTTAGCCTAGCTTAACATAAACAGGAAGCAGGGAGAAACAGCTCGCTAAAATGCTAAAACATGATAGTTACAGGAGTACATCCAGCAAGCAGACACAAAGCAATATTAGCATTTATTTAGTCCAGTTTCTGGCCAGCTAGCAAATGCAAGTCCACCATTAACTCTCTTTGGTTTCTATTTTGGTCCCAACTAAATCCTAGGGAAAAATATTTGGCTTTTTAGCTGCTAAATGCTCCACTAAGTTCACCACTAACTTTGTATGTTGTGTGGTGATGAACAGGTAACAGTGTAGTGGGTTTATCAGAGCTTTTTCACTGAAAACAGCTAACTGCTGCGGCTGGCGACAAGGTGGTGGGTGGAGGTGTCTTGCTCAAGGACATTTCGACATGCGGACAGGAAGATTGAACCACCAACCTTGTGATTAAAGGACAATCTGCTCTACCTCCTGAGCCACAACCGTATTTTATCTGCTATTGCATAAAATCAATAAGTAATATTATTTAATATTATTAAAGCTGCACAATGAGTTGCAGTGATTTTAAACGGCCAGAGAGGATGTACTCATGACATGGTCTGTCATGAATACTTTGATTACATGGTCTGTATTGAGTAATTGAGTACTTTGATAATAAAGGTCTGTAATGGGCACTTTGACAATATGGATTGTAACAAGTACCTGGATAATTGGGCAAGATAGTACAAATGTAGGCTCCATATTGTAACATAACAACACATTGTACCAAAGATGAAGGTTGGATTATTATTTAAAAAAACAGTAAGAGGACATATATGTCTTTTAACCCTTAAACCTAGTCTTTCCCCTGAATTAGGGATGCACCGATACCCGATACCAGAATTGGGTATCGGGTCCGATACTGTGCTTATGTACTCGTACTGGCAAAACAGCTCCGATACAACAGCACCGATACCACTTTACTTTCACTCCACCTCCCGAACGGTGTGGGCGAGACGGGCCGGTGGTGCGCCCGACCCCGCTGGCCCGGGATCCCACCTCAGCCAGAGCGCGCCGGCCCTCACTTTCATGGCGCCACGGGGTTTTGCTTGCACCCTCTGACTCGTGCGTGCGTTAGACTCCTTGGTCCGTGTTTCAAGACGGGTCGGGTGGGATGCCGACATCGCCGCAGACCCCTGGCACCTTTTACGTGGGCCGAGCTCCGTGCTGGTGGCACGACGTGGTTGAGGCGCACTGAGGACTGTCCGCCCCGGTCGACAGCCACACCGGGAGCAGGGGGCCCCTTCCCTCCCTGGCGGGGAGAGAGGGCGCATTGAGCCCTTTGTCCGCGGCGCAGCCAGGTCTGGGCGGGGAGCGCTGTAAAGCTGCGGCCGTGAGCCACCTTCGCCCCGAGCCTTTCCAAGGGGTTAGAGGGCACGAGGATCTTTTGGCACAGAGAAGTACTCGTACCGGTACTTGGTATCAGCGAGTACCCAAATGTAAGTACTTGTACTTGTACTCGGTCTGAAAAAAGTGGTATCGGTGCATCCCTACCCTAAACCCTGGTTTTGATGTTTAAGTAGACCATCTTAACAGGTATACCTGAAAAATATCCACATATTCATGCTTCTATCCTTGGGCATTTGCGCTATAAGCACACAAACAGAAACATCCACACACAGTGGCAGGTGTTTTTTCAGGTCATCACAGCCGCAGCTTCCCTCTATTATTAACATCCTCATTTTGTCTGTGGCAATAATTTGCTTTGGGAATAGATTTTCTCCAAGAGACGAAGCAAATAAAAGAGAAAAACACAACAGTGTAAATACGTAGCAGTGATTTTTGTCCGTGTGTGTGTTGCAGAGAGAGAGAGAGAGAGAGATAGAGAGAGACATGCATGGGAAAGAGTTCCCCGTTATCAGCCATGATTGATGACTCATATATGCGACCAGCTGATGGACAAATGGGCTTCTTTTTTTTTTCTCCTTCACAGAAATCTTTTGCTGCGCGTCACTTTCCAGATGTCATGAATAATTCAACATAACAGTTGTGGTGTGCGTTCGTGTGAAAGAAAGAAAAGAGACAGTAGGGATGAGGATCGAGAAAGGTAAACAGCTGCGTGTATCTGTTCCCCTGTTTACCTTCACAATGTAATGGACTATGAAAGTGTGAAATTAGCCATGTGTCGTGGTGGTGCGTGTGTGTGTACATGCACAGGATGTGATAAGGCATCTGCATTACACAGGCATGCACTTCCCTCTCTGTTAAATTCCTGCAGTCGCAGCTGCAGGTGAGCGCTGACAGATCTCGCCGCCTTTGCACGATTGTTTTCATCTAGCCGACGAGAAAACACAATGTGTCGGCAGTCACAGCATTTCTGAACAAAATAACTGCCAGGCGGCGTTTACACTCTCCCTGACCTCTCAACAGAGACCTCCAAAGAAATATATACGTACAGATTATTGTTTGTTCCTGAGAAAGTCTCATTTTATTATCAGTTCTTGAAGCCATTTCACAAGCAATATCCGCCCCACTTGTTGTTTTCTGTTCCATTCTATGTGAACAATAAAGCAACAAAATGGACTTGGAGTCTGGTGAAGATGAACTTTGATAGCAGTATATGTCAAAGGCTTTTTGTACATGGTAGACACAAAGAAAGTCCTTTGATGATGAAAAAGTAAAACGGACAGAAATGCATTTGCTGAAAAATGTGATACGGCAACCTTTGTAGTCAAAGGCTGTCCATCCACCAAGACATCCCGGAAATGTCATTTGTGCTTCTGTCAGATGAAAGCACCCATTATGGTAGTCTGACCACAACAAGTGCTTTTCTTTTTTATCTTTACACAGCCTGTAACCTGCAGAAAGAGCGATGTTTGCTTCCATACATGTTGCAAAAGAAAGCAACCGATTTTGAAGGAAACACCGCGTGTATTCTTTGCAGAGAAACACTAACGCTGCCCAAGTATAAATAAATAATATTCTCAATGAATATAAACCGTGTGTTATGTGTTATATCCTGCACATTTAAATCAATTAATACAAGATTAATGCAGGATGCATAGATGGCTCAGATGGCTTGCTCTAAACTTGTGAATTAGAGCACACTGCTTGATTTGGATACTTTAATTTTAAATGCATAATAAAAAGCCCACATTGGAATTTGAATTTGGTGTATCATAACAAAATTTTTTTTAAAAGGTCCAGAGCCCGTCAAGTTCCTCCACACCGAGCTGAAAACCATTTCTTTTGTGCACAAGGACATTGTCATGTTAAAACAGGAAAGGGTCTTTGTCAAACTGCTGCTACAAAGTTGGAAGATATGGAGGACGGAAACTGGCAAAATAAAAAAGTGAATAAATAAATAAATTGCTTGATAAATTAATGAATATATCATTAAATGTAGCAAAAATAATATAAAAAATACATGCAGCCATTAATTGATAAAATGTGATATTTGTGTAAAATAAATTAAATGCAAAATAAATAAATAATTAAAAATATGTAAACAAATAAATACATATACTTTTCCCTTTTATATAAATAAAAGGGAAAAGTAAACAGAATAGTAAATAAAACAAGGGAATTATACAAAGCTAAATAAATAAACACATTTAAAAAGGAACATCAACTTATGTCACATTTTATCAATTCATTTATTATATTATTATATATTATATTATTTTACTACATTTAATGACATATTTATTCACTTATGATCGAGTCATTTATTTATTTATTCATTTATGTTTGATTTTGGCAGGTTCCGAAAAGCTGTATGCTGTAGATTTACAGACTCTGCAGTTCCCTGAGCTTTTTTAGCATCTTATTGTTTCGTTTTTACGATCAGTAACTTCAATGTTTAGTTTCACTCGCACTGCTCCCATCAACGTCGTTTTCAGCCGAAGCAGGCCTGTACACAAAGGCCTGTACACTACCTGACAAGCACCAAACAGCAAATAGACAAAGTTGGCAACTAACTGGTGAACATAGCGGACTATTTATCAGCTCGTTGTTGGACATCAAAGCAGGGAATACAATCGTGACTCAAATTGAACGCTAACTGTAACTACTTGAGGTTTGTTCATTTTCTATATTAGTTACTGCATGCTTGCTGTCTCATGAAAAGCAATCTTCTGCCACTGAATCGTTTTCCAGTTACCAATGAGAATGACCTATTGTAAGAACAAATTGTGGGGTTCATGTCTATTTAACCCATGCTCTTATATCTGTATACATTATTAAAATATCAGTCTCTTAGAAACGTTATAAACGGTGCGCGTCCTGCCACGGCACGCAGCAACAAGTGTCAGGCTTCAGTTTGTAGCCTCATGTCACCGGCTTTCATTGAAAATTACTTGTAGGCTGTTGCTTTGTTGCTCGTAGTGTGTGTACACAACATAAGGGTCTTTGGTGTGTTGCTCTGTTCAGTACTATGTCAGGTAGAAAGCCAACAAATCTGCCCTGAAATGATAAAGGACCTGCTCTATCAAATATATAGTGCTTGAATCAGTCTCACTATAAAAAAGCCTGCCAAGTGTGTTATTGATCTAGAAAGGTCTGTCTTTGTCCTCTCCTCCTTTCACTCTGTTTCCTGTTGCTCGCTCTTACTCTCCCCGTTTCACATTGAAAAGGAAATTCAAAGAATTCAGTTAATTATACCACCAATGGGATTGATGCAAGTTTGTCTACTTTGTCAGAATGTCTTTTTCAAAAAAAAAAAAAACAGCTGTAAAGTTTGTATATTGTCGATATCTTTACCACTTTGATGGAGTCTCAATAAAACACACATCATGGTGCGAGATTGACTCTCTATTTTCTGCTTTTGCTTTACGGGGGTGTTATTTATTGGCCTGTCGGGTTGCACCGGGCCTGGTTAGTGCTGGACGAGACGAGTGTCACGCTGTGTTTCCATTTCCACAAATCAAATTAAACAGCGTGTTCCCTATACACGCTAAAAGTCTTTTTTTTTTTCCCTTTTTTTCAATGGATACACCCGCAGTTTGGACACAGTATATGTTACCCTTTTACTTTTAATCACAAATCTCTTTTTTTCCAACTCTAAAGTCAAAAGTCTCGCTTACATTAGCCGATTCAACCCAAGGGGCAACATCTGGGTCTGAAAATTGAAGCCAATGTGAAACTGCTTTAAACCTGCATTCTTTCTAATAGCCAGCAGGGGGCGACTCCTCTGGTTGCAAAAAGAAGTCAGATTGTATAGAAGTCTATGAGAAAATGAGTCTACTTCTCACTTGATTTATTACCTCAGTAAACATTGTAAACATGAGTTTATGGTCTTAATCGCTAGTTTCAAGTCTTCTTCAATACAGCATGATGTTCATTTAGTAAATTATGGTCCCATTTAGAGTCAAATAGACCATAAAGCAGGGGATGCTTTAAGGCTTGGCTATCTTGTGATTGGCAGGTCGCTACCACGGCGATACATAGTCGGTGTCGTGTCACTGTGGGGGAAAACAATCCTTTTCTCCCGCTCTGATATGCTAGGAAAGCAGGTTTTTTAATATCGTAAATTTACGTACAAAAGTGCAATGTCTTATATAGAGTCCTTGTCCTCACTCGACAAAGAACACAGAATCAGAGTAGATTGTTGTCCATATCTTATAAAACACTGCACAAATGATCCAACAAAATGGCCAGATGTGTCATTCCCAGATATTTTCTGCTATCTGGTTGAATCGCCTGAGGCCTGTACTACAAAGCGAGTTCAACATACCCAGGATATCGTTATCTGGCTTAACTAACCGTAACAGCCATGATTCCGCTATAGGTTGTTCTATGACGGTGGTTATCAACTCGGTAAGTCAACCCATGGTTTCTCGATCTGGCTATGAGCACGTTCACACAAAAGGGGTGGTGTTTGCAGCATGTGACCAATCACAAACACGGACAAGTCTACTGTCAGCAGAGCGGCGCATTTTCCCAAATGAAGAGCAAGCTATAATATTAGACAAATACAAAGTTAAACACATAATCCAGACCAATAGTAACACAGCTGAAGCTGCCAAACTGCAGCCCAACAGGCAACAACAGCTATCAGTGTGTCAGTGTGCTGACTTGACTATGACTTGCCCCAAAACTGCATGTGATTATCATAAAGTGGGCATGCCTGTAAAGGGGAGACTCGTGGGTACCCATAGTACCCATTTACATTCACATATCTTGAAGTCAGAGGTCAAGGGACCCTTTTGAAAATGGCCACGCCAGTTTTTCCTCGCCAAAATTTAGCGGAAGTTTGGAGCGTTATTTACCCTCATGGTTGGCACCAATGGATTCATCAGGTTTTCTAATTTCATTTGATGCCAGTATCTTCACTCTATATTTAAAACTGAGCCCGCTACAACCTACAAATCGCAAGTTGCCTTAATGCGTTGAAGAAATTTGTGGCGTTAAAACTAATTTGCATAATGCGTTATTATCACGTTAACTTCGACAGCTCTAGTTTTTGGTATTGTTGATTTAGCAATGATTTAACATTCATGTGTGTCTTTCGTAACAGGCAATTAGCGCTCTCAGCAGAATCCCTGTAGCTGATTAGAATCTTTGAGCGGTCCCTCAAAGAGCCGAGCCTTTTCTGCCAAGTCTAACTGCATAATCATTTGCTATATTTGGTCAATTCCTTGACCCAAGTGTCTCTGACTCAACTGACAAATGCTGCTAATTGGTAATTTGCCTCACCTTTGTAATAGTGTTCACAATTGTAATGAAGTTATTCAGAATTAAACTCCTCTTCCACACTGTGATTACACTCTTTTGTCTTCCTGCTCCATTGTGTTTGCTTTGCAGCACTGAAACATGACTGTTTTTGTTTTTTTTATCCGTCCTCGGGCTTTGTAACTATATCCTGACAGCTGCTCTTTTTCTGCACATAGAAAGTGTTCCCCTTTCCATCATTTTTTTTATATCAAATTTCTACCTGCCTCTACGGTGCAGCTAAAGGATGACATTGCAGATTGAAGATAACCAAAGGCTTTTCTGGTGACTCATCCCAGGACTCCTGTTTTTTTCCCCCTCAGCTGTCTCATCCTTTCCCTGGTTTCTACATCGATGCCCAACAGAACAGGCTAATTACTCTTCCCCAGTCTTCTCTAGTCATTGCTTTTATCCCCCTCATCACTCTTTCCTCCCTCTAACCCCCCACACACTCCCCCCATCTTCCCCGCAGCCTCCCACTCATCCTCGCCTGCTCAGTCAAGCCCTCCCTTGCTCGTTTTACCATCTCCTCCGCAAGTCTGGTGGTCTGTCTACCCAGGATAAATGCTTTCAAAAGGACGCAGAATGACTCAGCACGTTTCTCCTTGAGGTTACTGGTAATGCACACAGATAGTAGTGGATCCAGATGGCTGGTGACTGAGGAGGGGAGGGTGGGGGGATGATACAAGGGCAACAGCAACAAAACCAGCAGACAGCCTTGCTTTACCTGCAAGTCAGTGAGGGTAGAGAGGGAGCCAGTAGGACTGGAGAGAAAATAAAAAATGAACATTATTGCTATGAAGTGAGACATTTATAAAATGCTTTATAACCAGGGGACAACTTCGGGTTCTGAAAAATTTAAACCGGTGCGGAAATGCTTTCAACTTTTATTCTTTCTAACAGCCAGCCGGGGGCGACTCCTCTGGTTGCAAAAAGAAGTCAGATTGTATAGAAGTCTATGAGAAAATGAGCCTACTTCTCACTTGATTTATTACCTCAGTGAACATTGTAAATATGCTAGTTTCAAATCTTCTTCAATACAGCACGATGTTCATTTAGTAAATTAAGGTCCCATTTAGAATCAAATAGACGATAAAGCAGGGGATGCTTTAGGACGTGGCTACCTTGTGATTGACAGGTAGCTTCCACGGCGTTGTCCGGTCTGGGAGTTGTCCGTATGTTCATCTTACAAATTGAATCCTTTCACAAAGTGTTTTCAGTTCATGGAAGTTGATTATAACCTTTCTGGTCACCTAAAATATTCAGCATTCGGTTGCACTTAGCTCCACTCTGTCGTGTCACTTCTGGTTGCAATAAAAACAAGATGGCGACGGCCAAAAAACAAGACGGTGACAGCCAAAATGCCAAACTTGAGGCTTCAAGACTCTCGCTAATAAGCTGCGGCCGTGCTTGGCTCTTGATTGGTTCAGGTGGGTGTGTGGGCGGGACCTCAATACCGATGCTCCAATGCCCGATCACTACTGTGCAGACTCTGGCTCCAAATGACGTCAAAATCTCAAGATGGAAGCTCCAGTATCTGGGATATTTTGGCTTCACTTCTGTACAGTGTGGGAGGAAGTGGAGACACTTCGTCCATCTATATATCTATATATATATATATATATATATATATATATATATATATACACAGTCTATGTGACACACACAGACTCACAAGGTGAAAGCAATACCAGTTTCGCTGTCGTAGCTGGTCAAAGAAATCTCTGCAGTATCCAGGCTGCTGTGCTCCCTGCTTCTATTATACATGCTTGGCTAGTCTGCCTGTCCACATCCCAGACAGCCAGACCGGCAAGCAAAAATAAGGGTGAAACACTATGCCACTCCAAAACACCACCCACAAAACTGTGTTGAAGACAGCTATTGAATGAACTATTATTACCCCAGTAGTTCATAACAAGTAATAAAAGTTTTTCAGCCACTGTAACTTCTAACAAGCCACCAGCCCTCCTCTCTGCATATTTTCCAAATAATGAAAATTAAGAGCAGTGAGCCAGCACAGCCAGAAAACTAATCACATTATATAGAATTATTTCTTTCTCACTCTCCAAGACACTCCGGATTATACAGGAACCGACACTGATTAGCTATATTGCATGCTCCTACGCATTTTCATTTCTTTCTGATTAGATGTTTTGCATAGATTTAATTATTTCATAAATAGCCCATATAAGACAATTAGAGCCGCATGCTGCAATAAAGTCATTTCACAACTAGGCTACAATCATCAATGTAGTCATGGTGAAAAAATGGTGATTTAAACACTTTAGTGAAACTCTGGGTAGAGAGTTGTTAAAACAACAAAATAAGAAACAGAGAAAGAGATGTGAAAATATATATATCTTGCTCTTAGTGTTGTAAATATTGTAACATTTTATGTTATGTAGGTACAGTATACTACTAAATGGGTCATATAGTAGCACGCTAACGATGGGTACACCTGCCAGTTACTGAGTGTACATCAGTTAATTACAGATAATAACACATTCATCTCTATGTAAGAACTACTTTCTGTTGTGCAACTCATTTTAAATTAGTGCTTTGTAAATCTCTGTCTTATAACTGGGCTAATTATGACTTTTTATTCACTTCAGATGCCTTTCTTATCATTTTTGCTGTGTGTCAAAGCTGAAACTCACTTAATCACACATATTTAGTTGTGGATTAATTAACAGGCTCACATTTCTCACAAGGCTAAATTGTGAATTTATTTTGGTATTTGTTATTGTTAGAGGTGGTGACATTCCTAAAAAAATATTTTAAATGTCACGTTTCTTCTTCTTTCTCTATGCGCCCAGCCTCGCCTGTATACTCTCTTTCTTTCCCTTCTTTGATGCTGTCCTTCGCTGATGCAAAGTCAGTTCACAAGCCACACATTGGAAAGTCATTTGGGACTAGACCGTACTGCCATGCAAAAAAATGCTTTTTTAGGAGAAGGCAGTTTTAGCAGGGAGAAAGAAAGTTAAAACATCAGGCAAATAACTTGCATGTCTTGGAGCCAAAAATTGCACAATATACAGTCATTTTATACTTCTGTCTTGGCTGCCAAGATACTGAATAGTAACTTCTCTGTACCACAGCTGCTGCTTCAGCTGGAGAAAGATTTTCATTAGTTTTTGGCCGAGTTCTGTGTGAATTCACGTATATAAATGAACACCACCCATCCCATTTATTCCTCATTGTGGATCGTTTTCTGTTATGGAAATGATGACGGTGAAGAATGATTGTGTCCTAGATGATAATGGTTCAATTTCCAGTGGGATTCCTTTTTCCTGATACTGCGAAGCTGATTACAGAAAAGACAGAAAATCACTGTGACAAAACCTAAACGGAAGCTTCACACACGTACTGTTGTAGACCTAAATTCATTCATTTACAGCTTCTGTTTGTACTAAATCTCAATACCCTTTTCCCATTATGTTGCTGTCCTATGAAAACCATGGAACTTTTCACAAAGGAAGAAAAATGTTTTGTTTTTTAATTGTTTATTTGGCTTCAGATTTTAGTATAATTTTCTCCTCCCATGAAGGACCATTTAGTCTTTCATTATATCAGAAAAACTCAAAATCATCCACATTGACCAGTTACTAAAACAACACCCCAGATCAATATTGATGTTCCAAGAAAAAATATTTTTAGGATGAGGACCAATGTGTTTGGCGAACGTAACGCCATCTCAGATAATGAGTTTGGCTGGGGTTGCTGGAGTGTAAACTAAAATAAAGAGGGTTTTCTTTTATAGATATATACAGTATATATATATATCTATATATAGATATATACAAAACCTGCAACCCTACAAAATAATGTAGTATGAAGTGCTCCTTGGCCTTGGAAGTAATGCTAGGGTACTACTACTTAACCTGACCCACCAGATGGTTTGTTACACAGAACCGTCTGAGAAGCCGTCATTGGAAACGGGCAGGCACTTTCAAAGAATACTTGGCAGGTGATTGGATGAACCAATTGTTAATCAAACTCTTGTCGAAGCCAGTCAGGAGAAGAGCAAAAACATCTTTTCTATCGAGAAAAGCCTTCAGTGCTGTTCTTTGCTCTGCTTTCAATGAAGAAATCAATACAGTCTCATGGGAAGGCGTATAAATACCACAACATTACGTGGACATTCTGCGTGTTATGAGTACGCATTTTAGCCTTTTCCATGCAAATGTCCGCAGTTCGGCAAGAAAACCACTAACTTAGGTTCAGGTAGGAAAACCACTTAGTTAGGGTTAGGGAAAATGTCATGGTTGACCTTAGAATAAGTTTGTAAACTAAGTAAAACATGTACGGAAACAACGTAACCCAACTACGGAAAAAACGTCAATAAAAAAAACATGTGACAAACGTCACTAACGTAACTACAAAACAAAACACCGGTCGACAACGGTCTCGAACATCAGTCACCTGGTTAAAAGTCCAGTGTTTGTTGGGCCCCACCGTAAGTGGCCTTTCGCACTTATACGACGTCACTAACTCTTACTGTAACATTTATACATGGATGCGTTTACATTGCAGTCAGTACAGGATACATGGCGTGCAAATGACACGCGAAAATCAATAAAGCTGAACTTATTGCACGTTAAACGCCTTGCGCATTATCGTGGGATTTATACACCTTTTCCTGCGAACGGGCTGAAAGAAATACTCTCAAGTTCTGCTATAACTGATGCTATCGCAGCATCTATGCTAATCTCTTCAGGCGCCGCCATTGTTGTTTAAAACAAACAGTCGCCACTCCCTGTCGTCTCACACACACCTAAATGACGGCCATAGCTGCCAGTAGCTCCTCACAGGACGCCGATTGATCCATGATCTGGATTGCCGGCCACAAACGCATTACTTGAAGCCTGACATGATGGATTTTTTGATACGTGATCCCACAATTCTCACGTGATCTCATGACATCACAACAATCCAGTTGCCGTTTAAGGTCAAACACTACTGGCTTAGAACATCAACTACATCACAAAAATGTGTAAATGCAGAATATGACCTCTCCGCATTCACAATTCTAAAGCAGAGATGAACACATTTGGGTCCCCCCAGCAAACATCTTTCTCAATCTATACAGACGGGCCGACTCTCCATTATGTTGAGCTGATGACAGCTAGGGCCAAATTGGATGAAAATCTGCTGTTAAAGTGCTTGCCAGGTGCCTCATTACGTTCGCAATGGCTCTCATTCACTGCTAAATGCATTCTCTCCCAGTGAGGGGTGATGAGAGAGAGAGATGAGGTGATTTTTCTCCATCATCCTGTCATGATATCCAGGGGAACCCACAGGGGGGCTGTCTAGAGGAGCTGCCTCCCCGCTGTACCTGCCCTCTCGCTGGCTGCCCAGCATCAATCATGTCCCTTGAATTGCTAGACATGGACCTCCCCCGGTTGTCAGTCACGTTGTGAGAGTGAGTAAGCGTCGATTTACCTGCCCTGCAAAGTATTCACCTCCAGGTGACATTTAGGAAAACACTTATTTTGTTGTTGTTTTTTTGTCATAGTATTTCCTCGTTCATCTTCATTTTCTCTTCCTCTATTTATCTGTTTCCATCTTGTTTTCATCAGAGGTCAATAAGGCCATGAGGAAATCAATGTTCTGGATAAAAAAGATTTAACATTTCCACTAAAGTCCCTGAGTGATGCCTGCTGACGTTGCCACTGTCAGATACACAGATCGGGGCCGCGAGGAAGGAGAGCTGTTGATGAAAGTGTCACACGCACGCGCGCGCGCGCGCACGCACGCACGCACGCACGCACGCA
>CAKAOH010041651.1:236386-275819 GCA_916701665.1 Sebastiscus tertius | reverse complement strand
CACACACACACACACACACACACACACACACACACACACACACACACAGTTTCTCAGCGGTGTAGTGGTTTGCATGATCCAGTTTCAAACTTCATGCATACTTGTTTGATAAAGCAGCACTGATTTTGATCTTAAAACATATATAAAAGTTTTGTTGCCACTAGAAGGAGCCAAATAACAGTGAAAACTTTCAGAATCCATCCGTATGTCTGTATTATGGCAATAGAAAATTCTTGCTTTTGATTGGCTGGCAGGTATCCACTAAAATCATTCATCCAGACACCTCAACATAGCTCCAGGCAGTTTTATAAAACACTCTAAATCTCATGGCTTGTTCAGCCTGTTTCATTATTAAACTAACTGACACTTAAAGCAAAGATACTGACTCTGCCAGGGAAATCTTCCAGGAAACCTCTTCCAACATTTTTGTTTAGATAAAGCTAAGACTATTTGATTTTGAAAAGTAGCTCATTAAGCTGAATGGCAAAAAGATGGACGGTGGCGATGATGTCATCTAATGACAAATTCTGAAGCTGTTCCCCATAGACCAGTGGTTCCCAAAATGTGTGGTGCATGTGACCGGGGGTGAAATGTGATGCAGAATGAATGTTTTGACGTCGGAATCCTTTTCACGACAGAACAGAAAACAATATTATAATGTATACATCCGTGGTAGCAGTGGTGTTCATTCAGACATGCAGTCTGTAGGTTTACAGAAGGGACAGATATTTGACAGGGACAAAAAGAAAAACAGACGATGCTTCAAGACAATGTGCTCATCTAACGGTAATCAAAAGAAAATATGACAAAGTAGGGCTACACCGAATAGTTTGAAGCTTCATTCATAACGTTGACATTCTAATTATTATTAAACTTACAGAAACATTAGCCTTCCTTCCACCTTCTCTTCCCTCCTCTGTCTCAAAAGTCTGCCTCTATAATTGCCTCAGTCCTCAGTCCAAAATCTAAATTTATTGCAAAAAGAGAGATTATTTCCAAAATTCACAACATGAACACTCAACACAACACAACACAACACTCAAAACTCAATCTGTCCATATTTGTTGCCGTTTAGCCTTTAAAAACAACATTTTCACTGTTTACTCTCCCGCTTGCACCCGTATTAACCTTGGCCAGTGTGATCCTGTCCACTGCCCATTTTGACACTGACCGTTGCCACTTATGAAACAAATTGGCCCGCAAACAGCCTTCTGCAGCCATGGAAGCAAGCCAACGAACTGGATCAACTGAGATAACATAACATTAGATTCTACCCGACCTGAAAAGCCTCGGTACATCTCTCTGTGGTCCGTGTGCAGCTGGGTTATCAAGGCAGCCAGTATTTGAGACACACAGCCGGTGAAGCAAACAGGCCATGGCTCCAATGTTTTGAATTTGGACTGCAGTACCCATTTTAAAACGCTTGCTGTCAGTACAACATATTGTTCCTTTAAATGTCATGTGAACGTGAAACTCAGTTTTCGGGTGGTGGATTAGAGAAACACGATTTCCCCAGCTCGATTTCCCCTACAGGAAGCTAATATCTTGTCCAAGTATATATGTGTAACTGGGTTTCTTTTTTACCAAGACAAATGATAGATGGAAAGTACAGCTGTGACAGCAGAATGGCACAATGACAGGGGAGATTATAATGTGACAATGCATTCCCTTTATCCAAAGTCTCACTAAAACTAACACAGAGTCGCCTCTAGAAGTCAAAATAAGTTGTTTAACAGTTCAGACACATATGCGCTGTAACAAACTTCAGGAAGCAGCATAGAGCACCACTACAACATTTCAAATAAGTACTGCTTCCAAACATGCTATAAATAAATGGGAAAAGAAAACACCTCCGAACCCTCTAATCAGCCTCTCAAAATCTAGAGAGTGTGGAAACCTTTCAGTCTGTCACTGTATTTGTTACCTAGTAACAGTGACATTACACAGTCTCATCAAGAGGGACAGGACCTCTAATGGCAGGGTTGGGTTTGAGGAGACTCGAAATCACTGAGGACCTGACCTACGAGGTAACACACCATAGCAGTTGAAATATTTTTCACAATCTACAGGCCGCCTCTTATCCCTCCATTAGTTGCTTGTATTTAAGGTGCAGTGTCATTTCCATGGTTGCACTGCTGCTCACACAGTACATTAAAATGGAAAATGTACAAGGTGTTAAAGAAAGGTGTTAGCTAATATAATAGTGCTTTCTCCTTAGCTTCTACTGGGCTTATATTTACATTTTTCTAACTGGTGGTAATGGAAGCACAGATGGTTGGACAGGGCCATACTGGGACTGATCTCTATAAACATATCTGAATGCAGTATCTGTAGACAACGGGACAAGATTTTGGTATCGGAGGCGTTCTGGTTTCCGTTTGTAGTCAATTTGTAGTCCGAGTAGTATTGACAGGGTCTGAAATTAACTTTTTTCTCTGCTTGCCACTGTGGCAGGAGAGTATTTATTTTTATCTGCCACTTTTGAAATCTCTGCACTAAATGAAGGAATAACATTTCAGATCTGGCTTTGGTTCAATGCAAGTAAACAGTTCGTGCGGAGAGCAGTCCGAGCAGCCTTGGATGAAATGCAATCTGGGAATCCATCGGCTATCATCTTACAATGATTTAGCTTCTCATTAGCTTTTTGAAATTTTATTCATATGCAGATTTCTGGGTATAGACATTAGCCGTAGGCGTCGTCTCTCAACTCCAAATCCATTCTTGCGTCTCAAGTTGCTAATCAGACTGTAAAAAATGACTGGCACACGGAAAAGGGAGTATCCGTTATTCGGATATCCGCTGGCTACACTAGAACCCTGGTGCTAATGGGTTCCGTGATTGTACTGGGACAACCATTAGAACTGCTTCAATGGCAGGCCACCTGCAAGGCATCAATCAATGCAAGGAATTTGCATCATTGCCATGACTGCTTGACGAACAATCTGCATGTCTAAGGCACATCCCAGGCAATGACATAGTAAAAGGTAGTTGGCTACTTTTTGTATAATGCTTCCAAAATAATTTGGTCTAGCATTAAAGATCAAATCAAGAGTTGCACACTTGGCCAAAATACTTTGAGGAACAGATTTCTCTACATGCCCAGTTTAACATACATGAAAAAAACAAGTAACAAAACAGCAGAATATTGCCAGCAGGCAGCTGCATTGCAAATCAATTTCATTGATTACTTTCAGTACATTCAGTGTTTGGCATTTACAACACACATTAGGGACACAGGTCTTAAACACAGGTTGCCCCTGGCTGACTTACTGGTCACATTTCAGAGTTCCATTTCACATTGTGTGTAACCCACCCACTGAATTCCAGTTTTGTTACAGGATCATTGGAAGGTGAATTGGTGAGAGTTTACTTAAACATAAAATTAGTATGTGCCCACAGTAACTAACACATTTGGGGATATGACTCTGGCAAGGGTGCAGAGAGAGGCAGAGTTAGCTTATTGTAAAGCTATACTGTTGCTGTGACCTCAAATCTCCCATGCATTCATACTTAGCCACTAATATTTTATCACATGAATCACATTAATCAGACATGCAATGAACATCATACCACAATGATTGAATGCAATAACAAAGGATGGCTGTATTAAAATAACGCCAACTACATACTATTGACGAACGCAGTATACAGTATACAGTACATACTGTGTTCCTCAGTAGTATGTAGTGTGAAACAGTTAAAGCGGTTTATTTTGCAGTAGACTAGGCCAGACTTTAGTCTTTAAACAAGCTCTTAAAGCACTGGACAAAAAAAAAAAAAACTCGTACCACTATTGCAATTTTATCGAAAAATACAACTTACGTGACAGCCTACTGACTAACTTATACTACTAAATACTGCAGGTTTAGCTCCACCACCCCTTAAACTATTTATTCTAACAGCTCATGGTGAAGTGAGACAAACAGGATCATCAATGAGGGGAGAAGGGAAATATAAAACATTGCTCAACAAAATTGCTTTCAGTTACAGCAAAAAAACTGTGGAATGATCTCCCTCCAGATATTAGAGTAATGTTTAAAAGGGTCATGTTGTCTCAGCAGGTATCTCTCTGCCCCATCAGAAGCTGCCCTTTCCCTCGCCATTACCTGCTGCTCTGTAGCCGGTCTATGAGCGTGACCGGCCGACTGGCGAGCGAGCTACGCCCGCGGGCAATAGTGGAGTTTTCCAACTCCAAAAAGGCAGATAATCACTGGTTCCCGTCGATTTTATGATGGACATGTGTGTTGTGATATTTAAACAAACCATCCGTCAACAAGGAAATCAAAGCCTCTTGTCTACAGAGCGGTCTCTAGAGAGAGCTCCAGCCAGCTCATAGCGGTCTGTGAGAGTGTATACCCAGCTGGCGAGGTAGCGACCCCAGCAGGCGGCAGCTAGCGTGTGAAGCTTCTAAATTTCGCTAACGTTTGAGCAAATGTTTGATTCCCCATCTAACATTGTAAAACTGCCAATATTCAAAAGCTACATAGTTGATTTCTCAACTCAAAACTTCTCAGAAGTGAATTTAGTGATGAAATAGCTATGAAAAATGTAAAAAAAAAAAAAACATGCCGTTTTTGGCTGCTGTTGTTGTGACCATAACCTGTACCATTTCAGTGCTTTGCATTGTGGGATACAGTTGGCGAGGTAGACCGATCCGATGCATGCTGGAGATTTTTTCCAAATCAGTATGACATCCATGTATTTTTGGCATATTGTTGATTTTGCTTTTGTTTCCATACTGCATACTATATATTACATTTTGGCCAAATCAGTATGTCCTACTAGTATAGTATGTGTTTCGGATACAGCCCAAGTTAGCAAATTGTATAGCTATACTGTTATTGTGACCTTAAAACTCCCATGCATGCATTCATACTTAGCCACTATTATTTTACCACATGAATTACATTACTATAAAACATCATACCACAGTGATTGAATGCAATAACAAAAGATGTTTATTACAGAACCAACCAGAGGCCTGTACTACGAAGCAGGATTTGGCATTAGCGAGGTAACTTCAGGGTTAACTCTGGGTTTTCCGTCCTACGAAGGTGGTTCACTTCTTACCGGGGTAGATCGCCATGGTAATTGATGCTGAACAGCTAACCTGCTCCAGAGCAGGTTATGTTCCAGATAAGAGATTAACTCGTATAAAAGCATGGCCTACATACAATCGTATGTAGGCATATTACACACATATGAAGAAGTTTAAGTCACAATCAGGCTAAAACCAGCTAAAACTGACAAATGCAGGAAGGACAGCTGGCTGTATGCTGTAGGTGCTTACCGCCTTGAATTATATTTTCATACTTATGTTTTAACTTCCTCTTGAGTCCGTTTCACACCGCCTGAGAAGGGGACGCAGCTGAAAGAAGGCTGAAATAGTCATACACGCCGCATTGCTAGTACTGGGCATGATTGGGTGTAATCCAGTCATCCGTTATCCATTTAAAAACTATTTATATCTAGACGACTATGTCCGACTTTTGTGTGTTCCGTTAAATTAATAACTGTTAATTTACGCATTAACACATCGGGATTTTCTTTCTTTTGCCAGCTGTCCTTCCTGCCTTTGACAGTTTTAGCTGTGTTACTTTTAGTCTGGATTGTGTGTTTAACTTCTTCGTATTTGTCTAATATAGTTTCTTCCTTTGTAAAATGTGCCCCTCTGTCTGTCTGTCTGCAAATCTGTGGACTTGTCCATGTCTGTGATTGGTCAGATACTGCAAACACCACCCTGCTCACAGCCATACTGAGAAACCCTGGGTTGACTTAGCAAGTTGATAACCAGCTTCGTAGGACCGCTTAGCCTGATCTCGTTTGTTAGGGTTAGTGAAGACAGATAACGAGAAGATACCCTGGGTATGTTGAACTGGCTTGGTAGTACAGGCCTCAGGCGATTCACACCTCTAAAATATCTTGGTGACCCAAAGAAAAGAAAAGAATACCTGGGCTTTTAGAATTCAGTTTGTGGCACCACAACGTTGGCGCGCTAGTTGGAGCTCATCTGAAATCCTCAAGGAAAATATTGTCTGTACTCACCTTTCCTTGGAACTCAGCACCTGTTCAGCAGTGAGCTGTGCGATGAAGGAACCCGTCCTGAGGCTCTGGTTCCTCTGGCCTGCAGCTGCGAGTCCTGGGCTCCTCTACTGCAGCAGTACCCGACAAATACTACCCAGAGATTCACAAACACTAATGAACTTCTATCTTTTAATTTTAAATGTCCATATCATTACATGTGTCAGTGTCTGTCCATACTCACTCTGAAGCTCTGTGGCTAAAGGGTTTCCCTCAGTCAGTCTCTCTCCTCCCAGCTAGCTAGGTTGCTAGCATTAGCCAACTAGAAGAAGAGCACGCGGAGAGCGCAGAACTCCGCCAAGGTAGGCTTCATGTACGTCACTGTCTCTGTGCTCTTTGTAGTCCCGCCTCTCTGACTGGCACTGATTGGCTAATAACAAATTGACACCTGGCCAACCAATAGGCTACACACAGAGAAAAATGACCTGAGAGGTTCAAGGGCTACTAAAAACAAAGGACATTTCAACATCTTACCAAACTATACATTTAATTGAACCAATATTTCAAAATATACTTTATATTTGTCAATGGAAAAACATATTAAGGAAACAAAATGTAAACAGAATTGGGAGGGTACTACATGTACATTTTGGACTGCTAATAATTTGGGGTTGCAGTTATTTTGTTTGCGTTTTTATTAGCAGACAAAATTAGCCCCATAGGTTGTCTTAGTGATTAAAGGAATAGCTCAACAATGTGGGAAATATACTTGTTTTCTTTCTTTCTAAGAGTGAGATGAGAAGATCCATATCAAACTCCTGCATAAACTGTATGAATAGGCCTATACATGGAAAGATGCTAAAACGCTCTCTAGAGCTGAGGGAAACTGCAGTCAGGAGATCATTTTCTGTTGGTTTGTCACTACAAGCAACCCCTTTCACATTTCACCTAATTATTTGATCCATTAATATAAAAATATTAGGGCTATCAATCATTGAAATATTTAATCGCAACTAATTGTATGATTGTCCATAGTCATCGCGATTAATCGCAAATTAATCACACATTTTTTATCTATTCAAAATGTCCCTTAAAGGGAGATTTGTTAAGTATTTAATACTCTTATCTACATGGGAGTGGGAAAATATGCTGCTTTATGCAAATGTATGTATGCATTTATTACTGGAAATCAATTAACAACACAAAACAATGACACATATTGTCCAGAAACCCTCACAGGTACTGCATTTAGCATAACAAATATGCTCAAATCATAACATAGCAAACTGCATCCCAACAGGCAACAACACCTGTCAGTGTGCTGACTTGACTATGACTTGCCCATAGAACATATTTTCATTCACATATCTTGAGGTCAGAGGTCAAGGGACCCCTTTGAAAGTAAGTTTGAAGTGTTATTTACCCTCATTATCAACAAGCTATGACATGGTACCAATATATTCTTTAGGTTTTCTAGTTTCATATGATACCAGTATCTTCACTGTAGCTTTAAAACTGAGCCCGCTACGACCTAAAAGTCACAATTTGTATTAATACTTTAAAGAAATTAGTGGCGTTAAAATTAATTTAACAAGTTATTATCGCGTTAACTTTGACAGCCCTTAAACATATTGATTAGAGCATCTTTAAAACACAGATTGATTGAAATAAACAAATAAATATAGCTTGACAAAATTCTTTTTCATGGTGGATTTTCCCTTTAAACCATGAATTCTATGTTCTTTATAAATCATTCTAGAATGGAAACAGCACCGCCAGACCATCATGTGAATCACTAATCACAATTAAAGTAATAACATACTCGTGGAAATTGCTCTACAATAAAAGTGTGATGAACTTTAGGTTATCCATTATATATGAGTTAGACAACACCTATTGAACCATGTCCAGTTTTTAATAAAAAGGCTGATGGCCCGCTGTGCTTTTGTTCTCAGCTGTTAAATAAATAACATGCAGAAACATGTCTCTCCCTGTTTCCTCCTTCCCAAGACAAAAGGTCAAACCGTAATAAGTTTCTCCATGCTATCTGCTCCTATCGGAGGTATACAGGCCAGCCTGCGTTGCAGACAATGGTGATGATGATGAGGCTCTCTGGCAAGTCCACTGTGACCCGCTCTCTGCTTCATAATAGCGTCATCAGCCTGTTTTGTTGCCAAGGGACAGTACAGAGACAACAAAACCTTTATTATAAACATATTCATATATACAACACTCAAGAGGCGGTGAGACAAAAGCATCTGATATTGTTTTCGGTCTTTCTGCAGTTTTTTTTGTTTTTTTTCGGTGCCCATGTAATCATGTTACAGCCCACTTTCCCTGGCAACATCCTCTCATGTCTTCATAGAAACTAACAGGAAGTGCAAATTAAAGGTAAGGCTCTCAACTCCCCCAGTATTTCTGCACTCCACTTCTGGTTGCCAAAGGAAACCCGCTCTCTTCATCTGATGAGGAAGATGCACACAAAAAAGAAAGAAGCAGCAGGTTGAAACACGTCCTTTCTCTCATCTTTTATCAACCACTTCTCCAAGCCCCCCCACTTTCACCTAAAAAAGACCAAAGACGCTGGAGCACCACTTGGGACCAGAAGCGTTCGGAGCGGAAAGAAATGAACAGGTGCGCCTCTTTGAACGCGTATGACTAAAATACATTCATAAAAGCTGAATGTGACTCTTTCTTGTAAGATGTATGAAGTTCAGATCAAGCTGTCAGTCAAACATGATACAGTATAGTCTGCCATCTCCAACACTATGACAAAACCGTTTAAAAAAATGACAGAGCCAATGTCCTACTTAACCCTCTGAGACCAGACCGACTTCACTGTCTTTCAGCGCTAGAGTGAAGGTACAGATATCATATGAAACTAGAAAACCTAAGGGATCCATTGGTACCATGTCATGCTAGCTGGCACGGCCATTTTTAATGGGGTCCCTTGACCTCTGACCTCAAGATTTGTGAATGAAAATGGGTTCTGTGAGTACCCATGAGCCTCCCCTTCACAGACATGCCCACTTTATGATAATCACATGCAGTTTTTTGCATGCATTATGAATGTGTTATTTTCACCCGTTCTAAAAATGGTGTGTCTGAATATTTCTGCATACTGGGGTCCCTAAACAGTCTTTGAATTACATAAATTGGGTATCACTGTAAAGCTGAGACTCTTGAAGATCCAATGAGTCCAACTGTATTCATGTATGATGATGTTAGTCCCCATAATAGCAATTTCATTGTATTGAGACCATTTTTTTATTCTTCACCTCACTGTATAAAATGACCTGTGGTGACCTCTAGGATAATCACAGCCTCATGAAACCATACAACCACAAACTAGAGACCTAGAGCATTCAGAGGATGGATGGCTTTCCTAGGTAGATTGATAATAAGAGGGTTTCTGAGCAGTTTCCAGAACAGAGGTGTTTGCCATCTAATCGCAAACAAAATTCTGCAATTCTTTCAGAAATCTCCAAATGTCCATAGTTTTTGATACCAAATCACAGCATGGCTTTTTGTATGGTGTTCCTCAAGGTCTTGGTGTCTTAATGTGGTATTTTGGCGGGATTATTTATAATTTTTTATCAATTCTCAAGTGGTAAAAACTGGTTAAATTTAGCACCAAATCTGTGTAACAAATGGTATCAACCCAAAAATTGCTTATAACTTAAAACTTATGAGACATAATAGAGCATGGGGAATGACCATCATGTACTTATATCATCATGTTCTAAACCTATATTAATTTTCACGATTTATTTTAATTAATGTATTAATTGTCTGCAGTCATTGTGAGCTATGGCGCAGAGCGATTCGGCGATTCGGCCTGGAGAAGGAGACGACCGGCATGCACCTTACATCATGAATCGAAGAGCAGGAAAGATCCATCAGCTGCGACAAGAACTCCGGGCCCTCACAAGGCAGTACAAGAGCGCAGAGGAGGAGGAGGAGAAACCACCACTTGCTGAAGAAGCTCATGACCCTGCGGAGGGCAGAGTGGCATAGGAGACGGGGCAGAGAGAGAGAGCCAGGAAGCGAGCTGCTTTTATAGCTAACCCTTTTGGTTTCACGAAGGAGTTGCTTGGCAGCAAGCACAGTGGACTCTTCACATGCACCGAGGAGGAAGTAGATCAATTTCTCCACGCCACCCTGCATGATCCCATGAGAGACCAGGACTTGGGACACCAAAGTGCCCCCTGCTTGACCAACCAGCCCCAGAAGTCAACTTTGACATGAGGGAACCAAGCCTGGAAGAGATGCAGGAGGTTGTGAAAGCAGCCAGAGCCAGCTCAGCCCCAACTTCTCTAGAAACTCCTACGAACAATTTGGCGCAGAGGGATCATGGCCAAGCAGTTGAAGTATGCTGAAGGGGTGTGGATTCCCAAGGAAGAGAACTCCACAGACATTGAACAGTTTAGATATCTATGTGCATCACGCAGCATCAGCCTCACGTATCCAGTTTGAGAGCAGATGGTCCGCGTGGCAAATTATGATGGGAGTAAAGTAAAAAACAAAACAGAAATTTAACTAACGTTAGTCTAAAGTAGTTTTAAAATGTTTTTCCGTATGTTTTCATGTATGAAAAGACCCCAAATGAACACTGTAGGTGGACTACTTGATTACTAGAAGCACATTATTTAACAGCGTTTGTATAGGAATGATTCTGTCCCAGGCTGTTTGATCACTATCAGCTGTTTGATCACTATCAGAGGTTGATCTCTGTATTATTGCTCTACAGTTTATATTGAAAATGAGGACAGAAGCAGCAGGTTAAATCACAGTTCATTTAACTTGAATAGAAGTTGGTTTATTATATTTTGTGTTAAATATTGCACTGCCTTGTATTTTGAGAACTGAAGCAGCAGGTTCTGCAGTTGCACTTTTTTTTATTATTTTCTAATAAAAGGTGTATGTATCTGCCATTAATTGTTGTTTACTTATTTACATCCATAATTAATTTATCCCTGATTCCCTTACTAGAAAAACTCTGTACTTTCCAATATCAGCTATTTATTTCACGGTCACACTGGCTGAATTTTTGACAAAAAAAGTTACTGTATTGATTTCAAATCATTGAATCGTATTGTATCGTATGAGCCAAATATCGTCCTTGAATCGTATCGGAACCATAGAAATCGTATCGTATTGTTGTAAATACGTATTGTTACACCCCTAGAAAGTAAACTTAAAGGTCCCATATTGTAAAAAGTGAGATTTTATGTCTTTTATATTATAAAGCAGGTTTAAGTGCTTTATAAATACTGTGAAAGTATCAAAACGCTCAATCCACAGATAAATACACACAGCCCGTATTCAGAAACTGTGCGTTTGGAACAAGCCATCGGGATTTCTGTACATTTGTGATGTCACAAATCTACAATATTTAGACAATTTCACAGTTTTAAACGTTAACATTCTAAATGTGTCCCAGTTTATTTGCTGTTGCAGTGTATGTAAATAACATCAGTTGACAGGAAGAACACATGGACCCAAGCTGTTTCCTAGCAATACAATTATGTTGCCATTCCAATGAAATGTGCTAAAACGGAGTGTTTCTTATAGAGGGTGAATGCAGGTATATTCAGACAGACAGTATGAGGAAAATAATGTGTTGTTTGAACATTAAAGCATGTAAACATGTTCTAGTAGAAACCCCAAATACAAGTATGATCCTGAAGATGAGCATGATATGTCCCCTTTAAAGAACAGCCGTCACTGTGAACCTCTGCACATGAGGCAGATAGAATGGAACTGTTTCCAGAATTTTTATGTTTGATGTAATATTTTAGTCGATATAAGAATTGAAAATTCATTCATTTATTCATTTGGGAAAAATCCATATTCATAAGAACAAATTGAAAGGAACCAACTTTCCTGCACTTTATTAATGAATTCAAACAATATACTGTAGCTGTTGTAGCTGAAAGATCCGGACCATTTTTACTGCCATTTCCACATCACCTTATACTATCTTGAATAGGTAAACCAGCCAATTTGAAGATATGTACATTTGATGAATCACAACTTTGATTTACGCATGTTATTGAAAACATATACACATGTTCAAGCAGCAGTGGGTATAAAAGTGAGCAAATATGATTAAAGAAAAGTTATTTTTATAAAACGGTCACTATATCCTGACAGTAATACATGAAACAGGTAATCTGAAAAAAACATGTGCCTCTGTGTCCTCCGGTGCTCCTAACGGCATCTGCAACATTTCACAGACCGGAGGAAAACAACCAATCAGAGCTGAGCTGGAACCTTGCCGTCTCTGAGCAGCTGTCAATCACTCGCAAACTCCGATCAAACGGTCAAACTAGGCAGCGCTGATCAAATATGAATCAATATTCTGTTACAGTAATGTCTATTTCTTGCCTCAAATGTTTTCAGAAACATCTTGTAGTGCACTGTTTAGCTGTAAAATGAGAAAGTTTGTGCCACACTCCACCACAGGGCTCAGAGGTTTCCCATTCTCAAAGAAATGGAGATTGAAGAGAGAGCATAGGTAATAAATAAATGTCACGCTGCATCTCCCCCCCCGGTTAGAACGGTGAGTCATTGTTTTCACTGTATGTGAAACCTGTCCTTAGATGACATCCACTTATGCATCTCTGGAGTGTAACATTGACCGGTTTTGCAAGTATAGAGAATCTCTTTTGATGCCTTTATCTCAAAATCTTTCCGCAACTTCAACAGGAGCACTACTTTTGTCTGTTTGCTTTACCAGAAACGGCAAATGGATTTTTGGGGGCCGAATTGAAGGCCGGTGAGAATAGAAATATTCCGTTTTCCTGTTGTGGTTGCAGCAGAAACACTTTTTGCTCGGATTTCTAGTGTTTTTTTACAGCAATTCTGACTCATACACACAAAAACGTTATACCTGTGTCGGAGGCCACACTTGAATATAAATCCCATTTTTCTATCATATTTCAAAACAGCTAGGAGACATTGCTCAATTATGCTTAAATGATGCAATAGAGTCCAATGAACTTGCCTCCAACCCCATAAATAAACAGCATTACTCATACGGTTTTAATGGGAGTGGGAAGGATTAAAGTGCAGAGGAGCGAAGGGAGCCAAAGTAATGTGATTAAATGTAATTAAGAAAGCAGTTGGCTCAGACAGGCGTAATCAGTCAATCTAACAGAATCACAGAGAAGACGACGGTGTAGGTCAGCACTTTGAAATTTTCTTTTATTGTTGTACATTTCTCATTCAATAAATACCATTGAATAAATAATTTGAATGTGCAAAATATAGATTCCTTCAAAATAAAAGCCTGAGGATCATACACAGTCCTCCCCATCATCGAGGATTGTCATGCTTTGGAAAGACAGCGTCATACAATAACAATATTTCATTCAGCATCTTCGACGTGCTACAGCAGTGGGTTGTTACCTGAAATACAGCAAGAAAACAGATGTTTTCAGGGAATAAGAGAGAGGTGATTTGGATTACTAGCACCTTGAATATACAATAATAAATATATGCTGCATCTTGAATCAATCTAACTTACTTATTTAAGTTAAGGGAGATGTCGTGAGAGATGGTCAACAGGAGGCCTGCGGGGATTGTGAGCTGACAGATGTTGGACTTAAACGTGTCATCAGCTTGGTGTTACAGCTGTGGGTCGTTTTGATATTATACAGCTTCCTATTTGAGCAGAGAGAGGAGAACAAGCAAAGACGGATAACAGTGGCGACATCTAGTGGCTGCTAGGCAGCGCTGCATTCATATTATAGGGCTGCCCCCCCCCCCTTAATGGATTAGTCGTTTTTCTCTTAGTCGATGAAGATTTCTTTCGTAAGTAGTTGTTTTTAAGCTTTTTTCATGCTGAATGACTTATTTACAAGAAACTTATGAGCACATTTCTGATTTAAACTGGTGCTTTTCTGTGATTCTTTGTGGAGAAGCTCAGTTTTACAGATCTGTCGATGAAATCAACAAATTGATTAGTTGGCAAAATCGTATGAGTGTTAGTCGACTAAGAATTTCTTTGGTTGAGGACAGCCCTAATTCATAATTTCATTGCACACAGAAAACATTTCAAGAGGTGTGAATGGAACCATTCTGTTAGTAGCACTAATACAATACCTAGTGTGGGAGTCCAACTAACATGTATACAGTCCATTTGATGCATAAACAACAAAAAATAAATACATTTACAGTTACAATAAATTACAATAAATTACAGTGACTTGTAGTCCTGTGAAATTAATTGAATAGAACATAACACTAAACCTGCCAGAGTTTTGAGAGGCAATATTCCCACTTTGAATCACTGAACGGTAAAATGAAACAAGCATGGATCACTGGACTGAATAGACGCGTCAACAAAACAGAGTATATCATCAGATTACACAATAAACAAGCACTGTTATCTACCCAGTGCAGACGTGTTGAGTGAGTGGCTAATCCTTTAATACACACAATTCAAATCATCACCCACTCGACAGCGAACACCTCTATTATTGCCAAGAGCGCTGCTGATTGACTGCTTCACTGATGTTGGAACCACACAGTGCTTCCATAAAGTGTTATCTTGAATTTCACAAAGGTACCATAATTCAAAATGTTGATCAAAACTACAAAGTCATGTTTATGTTAATGAGGGAGAGGAAAAAGAATAATGATAAGCAAAGAAAAGAAGTTGATTGGGGTATCATGAAGAGTTTGTATCATGAATTGTTTTTTTTTTTTTGAGAATGTTTCTCTTCAATTCATGTTAATCACGCTGCTTTTGAACTGACTTAAGCTGGGGTGTACTGAATGAAAGGGAGATGGGACCGATTTAAAGAGGACCTATTATGCTTATTTTCAGGTGCATACTTGTGTTTTAGGTTTCTACTAGAACATGTTTACATGCTTTAATGTTAAAAAAAAAGCTTTATTTTTCTATTACTGGCTGTGCTGCAGCACCTCTTTTCACCCTGTAGCTGGCCCACAAATCTGTTACTTGGTGACATCACTATATAACGGAACAAAAGGCAGACTCCGTTTGGCGTGGACTTTGTAACTTTGCAGACCTTTTACATGCACAAAAAACGATATAACACACTAGGGCTGTCAAAGTTAACGCAAACTTTTAACGCCACAAATTTCTTCAACTCAATAACACAACTTGTGATTTTTAGGTTGTAGCGAGCTCAGTTTTAAAGCTAGAGTGAAGATACTGGTGTTAAAATATAAAACCTGAGGAATCTATTGGTACCAACCAGGTCATACTAGCTTGTCGCGAAGGATTCTAAATAACGCTCCAAACTCTAAATTTTGGCGAGGAAAAACTGGCACGGACATTTTCAAAGGGGTCCCTTGACCTCTGACCTCAAGATATGTGAATGTAAATGGGTTCTGTGGGTACCCACGAGTCTCCCCGTTACAGACATGCCCACTTTATGATAATCACATGCAGTTTGGGGCAAGTCATAGTCAAGTCAGCACACTGACACACTGACAGCTGTTGTTGCCAGATTGCCATGTTGTGATTTGAGCATATTTTTTATGCTAAATGTAGTACCTGTGAGGGTTTCTGGACAATATTTGTCATTGTTTTGTGTTGTTAATTGATTTACAATAATAAATATATACATACATTTGTATAAAGCAAGCATATTTGTCCACTAAGGTACATTTTGAACAGATAAAAAACGTGTGATTCATTTGTGATTAATTGTGATTAGTAGGGATTGATGAAAGCACAAAAGCATAATAGGTCCTTTTACTTTCACTAGAGATTCAGTGGACATTTATAGAGTATGCTACTCTTGGTAAGGCAGTTATTCAGCTCGCAGTTAGACTGCTATGCTACGTAAGAGCCTTCTTGTAGAGAAAAGATCATCATGTCATCTCTTTAGAGAGCGTCGATGATGGCCACACCGCTGGTAATTATTAACAGAGAAGTCTACGAAAGAGCATCATGTGTTCTTTTAAATCACAAGTTAACTCTCTCGCTTGAGTAACTTCAACACATTCTAATACTTTCTAGTGACGTAGCTCATGAAACCAGAATTAAATTAAATAGTCAGTCATTACACAGAGATTGTCTTTCATAAATAGGACACTTAAAGATTTCACCTATGGAGTAATATATCCAACACTGACTGGGTTTACATGCACAAGATATTCCAGTTTTTGCCCTTATTCCGAAATAGACAATATTAAGCTGTTTACATGGCTAATGAAAATGAATATTCCACTAATATTCCCGTTTACATGCAGCCGTGCGTACTCTGATTAACGTAACCGGTGGAGGACTTGTTGGACATTGCGAACACAGCCTCCCTCTTTCATTCCTCCAACCATGCAAAACGAGGCCTATTTAAGAATATCCAAACAGAATATGCTGTTTACTTGATCCGTATCACATTGTCATATTCAGAATAATAGTGGAATATTAATGTGCATGTAAACGTAGTCACTGAAAGTGAATAAAGAGGCCACAAAGGCACTGTTTGTCAAATGTCAAATTTCAGTCCCGATTCTTATGGTCAGGTTCAGGGTCAGGCTCTTGAGTGAGGGTGGTGAAGGTGCAGGCTTTACCCAGGTGGTAGTCCTGCCTAATGGGCTCATCCATCTGCACGTCTGACCTCTCCTTCTTCACGCCGTTCTTCCTATCAAACTCCGCCGTGATCTCAGCCAGCGTCTTGCCCTTAGTCTCCGGTAAGGTGAGCCCCAAAAACACCGCAGACACCACGCACACGGCCAAGAACGGCAGGAAGCAGTAGAGCCCCATGCTATTGACAATGAAGGGGAACAGCATCCCCACCGAGAACAGGCTGATCCACATGAACGAGCCGGCCACCATGTACGCCGCTGGCCGAGCCGCCTGGTCGAAGAGCTCGGCCGGCAGGATCCCCGTCACCCCTGCGGGACCCAAGCCGAAGCTGAGGATGTAGGCGAACACGCACGCCATGCTGACGTAGGGCATCCCGGCCACCCCGTAGCTCTGGAGGATAAGAGATACAGTGAAGACCAAGGACCAGCAAGACATTAGACTGTACCCTCCCACGAGAAGGTACCTGCGGCCCACGCGTTCAATCAGCAGATTACTCAGTATGGACGCGGTCAGCTCAGACGCCCCTGTGCCTATGGTGACGTATTGGATATTCTGCTGGGGGATCCCTGCCGCGAGAAAGATGTAGTACGCGTAGAAGTAGAAAGAGTCATTGCCGCAGAGCATCATGGCACTGCTGGCAACCATGACCGTTCGGAGCTGGGATCGCAGGTCACGATCCTTGAACAAGGACCAGGGCGTCTTGGCATGAACTGTGGATCCCGAAATCAAGGCTGCGGATTTTCGCTGCTCGTGCTCCTGAAGCATCTCCTCCATCTCCGAGACGGGAGCCTGCCCGCCGCGGAGCCTCCCGAGGGCCAGGATGCACGCTTCCCTGTCCCCCCGATCGATGAGGAGGTACCTGGGACTCTCGGGGAACCAGGGTAGGGTAACGAGCTGGATCAACCCGGGCAAAGCGTTACTAGCCAGCAAGTAGGGCCAAAGGGGCTCTGTGCCCAAGACCTCGGTGATTCCCACAACCTGACCCAAGAAGATCCCGAACGCGGTGAACACAGCGGAAGAAAACGCCACGGCGCCCCGGAGGTGTGTGGGGGCGCTTTCCCCAAAGTACATCGGCTGGACGTTCATACTGATGCCTGAGTTCATCCCCACCAGGAAGCGAGCGAGGATGATCATCTCGAAGGATCTCGCCGCCCTGGACGTCAGCACCAGTAAAGCACCCGCAAACAGGAAGGAGTTGTTCAGGAGCAGCGAGTTCTTCCTGCCAAAGCGGACTGCCAGGGGCCCCGCTAGCAGGGCTCCCAGCAGACCCCCCAATGAGAAGATGGACACAACGAAAGTCCACATCAGGGTCACCTGAGGACTATCCAACCCAACGCCCCAGCGCTCCACGTAGGTGTCATTGATGAAGCTCTGGATGTACTTGGTGGGAGCGTTGATGATGGAGATGTTGTAGCCATACTGGAAGGTGCCTCCGATGGCGGCAGAGCACACGGTCAAGGCCAGCGTCCAGGGGCCGCCGCCGCCGCCGCCACCGGAGGGTTTGCAGCTGGTCTCTACTGGCTCTACCGAGGAGCTCATCTGAAGCTTGGCTGTCCCAGAGGAGAAGCAGACCTGTGTGTCCTTCCCTCCGTGTCATTTAGGTTATGTCCAAAGCACTCCCGTTAGCTCATATATATCGTGAGCTTAATGGATAACTTTCTTGTTTAATAAAATATAGTATGTGGAAAGCATCCGTGGTATTCAGTAACTAAGCTAACGGTCGGAAACGGACATTCTTCTGTGAAAGCCGGTTGTGTGATTGTGTATTTATTTTTACCTTATTTTGACCTGTCAGGCAGTTGCTTGCCAATCGCCCCGGCAGCAACACGCAAGCAAAGTGCACTACCAAGCCAATATAAAAGTTTAAATGGTAATTGTATAGCAGAAAATTGCGTTGACTATCACTATCATTAAGTAGACATAAAAATGTCTATATAATTCGCCAAAAGAGGAAAAAACAAATCCTGACAACCCTAGTTGAGGGCATATAATACCCGCGTATCTCTGCCTGTGTAGTATTCCTCTGCCTGTATACGTCCAGTCTTGATTGGCTTACAGCTTCCTAAAACATTACGTCATCTCTGTGGGACTACTACTGTCGCGGGTAGCTGGAAAAGCTGTTGGTAAAGCGATGTAAGTAACGAGAAACGCAGCCAGCTCGCGTTGTTTACTTCAATTAAAATGTTCATGCATGGCCAATGAATAGCAACGCAGTAACGTCAGAGTTGTACTAAGTTCAGTATTTTGTTTTTTAAATACGCGCATTTTGAATCTGAGCGCGACACAATAAGTCAATATTAGCTCACATGCTAATGCTAACATGGGTTGAGCGGTTGGTGATCACCGTTAACAGCCTGTTTATTCCGTTATTTACTGTACAACATGGGACTTCAGAGGAACCACTGGAAGAACATATACAGCCATTTGTGCACTTTCAGTATAAAGGGATGTATTTCCCTGTCTTCTCCCTTATTGAGTCATTTCTGGGACATTGAATGAGTAAACTGAGCAGTCAAGTAGCTCAGTTATTATTATTATTATTATTATTAAGGAGGCATTTTATTTAATATAATTATGTGGCAGTACTGATTCCCCCAGACTAGTTGATCAGGCAGAAGACTGAAAACCTTTTCCCATCCACATAATAATATAAAATAAAATGCATCCTTAAAAATAATAATAATAAGAAGAAGAATAATGATGAACAAATGCCTCTACAATAACAAGCAATTAAGGAAACTGAAATAATGTTTTTATTTTTCGTTTTACCCTCCTTTAAAGTTTCCCCAAATGAAATAGACTAAAAGAAATGGGTATAAAGGGTTTCAGTGAAAATGTAAGCACTGAGTGAGGTGCACATTATTTGAATATTTTAGTTTTGTGTTGCAATGGACACTGAAGTTAATTAGCACTCGTACTTACATGCCTTGAATGTCATCTGTTTTATGCATGCATTAATGGAGAGATGTCAGATCCCCTGTCAGGCACCCCGAGCAGTTGGGGGTTTGGTGCCTTGCTCAAGGGCACCTCAGCAGTGCCAAACTGGTCAGGTCTTCAGCAACCAGTTCACATTCAGTACTTGGTCTATGTGGGGATTTGAACTGGTGGTCCTACGGTTCCCAAGCAAAGTCTCTATGGACTGAGCTACTGCCACCCCTTAAGCACAGATGTCAACAATCTGACATTTCTTTGTTCATTGTTTCAAAAGTGTAGATATTTTTTACATTACACAAATACCTATGCTTTTAAACCTGAGATAGTAACTTGTAAGATTAATAGGGATGCACCGATCTGACTTTTTCAGTCCCGATGACGATACCTGGGCTTAGGATATCAGCCGATACTACTGAGTACTGATCCGATGTTAATGTATAAATAATAAGCTGTATTTTTCACTGTGTTGAAGTGACTGAGATCATTCTTTTTATGTGTAAGGCAACATCAGGCTTGACTTAATCATTGTTTTCTTAACTTTTCCAAACAAAATGTGACCAATAAAAACATAGATATAAATGTATTTGATTGTTCTTTATTATTAAAAAAAAAAATCGTACCAACAACTTGGTAAAACAAATCTTCAAAATTAAACAGATACACCAGATACAATAGATGCCCACTCATCTATTTTTTGCATCTTGTTAAAATGTTAGATTTCATGTGTGCTCGGCGTTGTCCAATTCCTTTAAATCCTGACTTTTGTTTACTTTTTTCTCCTCCAACAGGGCGCCATCCCCAACAAAGAGGAAAGAGGATGACAAGAGTAAACCTCGAGGAAAGGAGAAGTCAGGAGCCACAAAAGAAGGAGCTGACAAAGACCGGGGCCGAGACAAAAACCGCACGCGGCGCAGTGCTTCCAGTGGGAGCAGCAGGTTAGAGTCTGTTCTCATAGAATAACACAGCATGCTGCCAGCTTCCAGATTGTTCACTGTCTCATTTTTCCATATCAATTCATTTTTCATAGGATGAAAAGGAAACCATTGTCACTTTGTCAATATCTAGCTGCTCTGTATTGTGTTTTATGTTCTGACTTTGACACAAGGTCACAGTAGTGTTTACCCTTTTTATTTACGTTGGACAGTGGAAGATAAACAGTTCAAGTTCACGCCACAAATTGGTTCATCCACTTCTTCCCATCCTAAAACCTGCTGTTGTTCAGGTCCAGCTCCAGCTCCAGCAGCAGCTCGGGCTCCAGCTCAGGCTCCTCCAGCGGCTCCAGCTCCTCCGCCTCCAGCCACTCGGGCTCCTCCAGCTCCCGCTCCTCTTCCTCCTCCTCCTCCTCCTCTCCAAGCCCCAGCCGCCAGCGCCACAACAACAGACGACGCTCCCGCTCAAAGTATGGAATTAGTCACTACGTTTTTTCTAATGTATAACTGAGGAATGTATAAATGTCTCACACTGCAGTCAGGGAGCACTAGTAATGTTGGTGGAAGGAAAAAGGAATTAAAACATGACGCTCTGGATGAGAGCAACCCATTAATGATTACAATGTTAACTGAAATGTAAATATCACTCAAGGTCGAAGTCAGCAAAGAAGGATGATCGGGACCGACGGCGTAGGAGCCCCACACCCAAACCCACCAAGGTCTACCTGGGCCGGCTGACCAGAAATGTTATCAAGGTGAATGCTTTACTACACTGCTGACCTTCAGGCATATCTCTGTGAGCGAGATGCTGCAGCTGTTTTGCGATGCTTCACTGACTAAATGTTGTTTGGGGATCAGATAAACACAGTGCTTTTACCAGAGCGTTTGAAAATGACGACACACCACCAGTAACTGGGCAGTCCAGCATAAAAAAAACTTGAAGAATCAGGGCCTGTGTTCATATTAGGGGTGGGGAAGAAAAACGATTCACCTATGTGTCGCTATTTTTTTTTACGATTTTTGAAATAGATTTTTCATGCCAGAATCGATAAATTTGTTTCATTTGAGTCTATGAAGAGGTAGAAGGAAGTTACCGCTTTTATTGTTGTAGTCTGAGTAACGTGACGTCATATCCGTTTCCGTATCCGTCAACCAAAACAAACCGCAGTAGGCCGCTGCGAGCCGAAACGAGAAAGCCGAACACGGCGGAGGGTCTGTGTGGATACGACCTGCACTCTCACATGTTAAATCCAAAGTGGTAAACATTACACATCCAGTCAAGTAAGGAAACACTTTGGGTTTCACACATTGCCAGGAAAAGCAGAGTTAGACATCACGGCTAAAGCCGCACGCTAACTCGGTCACGGACAGGGAACGCTATCGTATCGTGATAGTATTGAACCGGGAGATAGGTAAATTGTCCCAGCCCTAGTCCATATAGCACCTTTTTCTGGTAGAAAAGCAGCCACAGGGTGCTGGGGAGCGCTTCATTCCAGCGTTTCATAGAAAAAGCGTTCCGAGCACTTTGTTTTTATGTTTTTTTATAATCCATTTGGGCTACTATCTATTTGTCTGACATTGTTTTTTCACCATGAGCACCAACCGGAGGATGCGTGCACCGTATGGATGAGCTTGTCACCGCTCAATCTGACAGCCGTAGAACAAGGAGGACAATCAGTCGGAGATACTTTGCATGGCGATAATAGCACACTACACTCACCAGCAACGGTCTCCGTCCGCCCGGCCGATCTGCTTCCACAAATGGGCTTTTTGGTCTTTGTTATGGTAATGTCCGTCTGACATATAAAGGTCAGAATAGACAGACGCGGCCAAAACAAGCTCCATTTGCTACGGTGACATCACCAGTTAACTTCACCAACGATTTTCAACTAGAAGCGCCGGGAGCGGCGGCACAAAAAAAGGCGGAGGAAAAAAAAGACTGTGGCGCTTTTTCTCGAGGCGGCCACATACGAACAATTGAAACACTGACGCTCAAACAAAAACGCTCTATGGACACAGGCCCTAAGATGCTTTCATCGCTTGCAGTGACCTAACTTCTTCATCTTTACTTTATGTTGATGGGGAAAGTGAGATTAAATTAGTTTGCAGGAGCTGAGTGTTTGAATTAGTGTTGTTGAAGGGAGCCGACAGGAAGCAATTAGCGACACAGTATAAGAGAAGGAAAATAGAAGGAATCCATTGTGTGATGTTTGCCGGCTCCATTACCTTGTTTGTACATGAGCATAATTGAATTGCGCGAGTAATTAAAAAAGAAGTCTGATGAATAGCTCAGCTCTGTTACTTGAGTTATGTCATAATTCTGAATAATTCCCTTCATGTGTTTATAATGAAATGATTAGGCACGCTTGTAATTATTCTTGTCATCCTTAGCAGAAGAATTATTTATATTCTATTTGTAAACTTGTAGTTAGGAAGAGTTTTCAGATAGGAACATTTTGAAGCTTGGCTTCACAGTTTGAAATCTACCTGAACCCGCTCTTATGTGGTATGAATTCCCTTCGTACTCGGAGCTGAAATGTTTTTTTACTTCCAGTGTAAAGAGAGACAGAATGAGGATCCTGTGTACATAAATGTGCCTAGATGTGGCAAATTCCAAAATGTTCTCTGTCGTGCCTTTTTTTTGAAGGAACACATCCAGGAGATCTTCTCCACTTACGGCAAGATCAAGATGATCGACTTGCCCATGAACCGCATCCACCCACACCTGTCCAAAGGCTACGCCTACGTGGAGTTCGAGACACCCGAGGAGGCGGAGAAGGCGCTGAAACACATGGACGGAGGTAGGAGGATGCGGAGGAGCGAAAGTGGATAGATTATGGTGTAGATGAGACTAAAGGCTGCACACTGTTTGTTTGTGTGGCACAATGTCTCAAATTACTCCGTTTTAATTCTGTTCAAATGCCAAAACCTTCAATATTCTTCCCTTCCCGGATGTTTTTTTTCTCTCAGGTCAGATCGATGGTCAGGAGATCACAGTCACAGCCGTGCTGACTCCCACGGTGCGCCCTCCCCCCCGCAGGCTGTCCCCTCCACGCAGGATGCCTCCTCCACCACCGATGTGGCGACGCACTCCACCTCGAATGAGGAGAAGGTGAGCCGGATGTGATGAGCCCCGGTGCTGGGAATGATGCAGCAGTGCTTGGTTAGGGAAACAAATAATGCAGATGATCCCTCAACTGTTACTCTCATAGAGCCCTTTCCTGTTGAGTGGAGCGTAGGTGGAGGTAGAATAATTCTCTGAACACATTAGTTAACGCTGGCTAGCAAGTTTGGTTGGCTTTTTGTTTCTCTCAATATGCACTGCCACTCATTCTCTCTAACCAATGGGACCAGACTAGTTGACCCCTTGTCTGGAGACTGACAAGCTAGCTAGCTAACGCCAGCTCTGCTCTCAGTGAAGTATGGTGCCTTCAAATGAAAGTCATGAGCTCGTGTTTACAACACGGGGAAGTCGTGTACACAATATGCTCGGCGTTCAAGTGGTCAGGTCGTGAGAACACCGCTGCTAAGCAACGGCAATATTAACGTTACTGTCGGCGTCTAGAAGCCACAGAGGCTAACAATTTATCAAGCTAGCAAACGGGTAACATAATGCAGGAAATGCAAAGACATAATGACAGAGGAAAAAGATGAGGCCGTTGAGAATATCAACATTTTCCTCAGACATATTATACAATTACAAAGGAAAACAATATACGACTAAAATGACCATATATTAACTTATTATGTAAGGAGAAATTAACTTCCAAGGCCTCCGCCATTTCTGACAACGTCAAAAACACGTCACAATTCGTGAACTCTGAGCTTTTAGAAACTTTCCACTTACGACGTTGTGAATACCACAAGAGGGGGGCGCTCATATGGACGGTAAACACGACCCCATTTAAAGGCACTAATAGTCTCCTCGTAACGAGGAATGATGCAGAGGGACCTTGCGGGCTGATGGCTAACGGCAGCACTGTGAAAACAAATTGAGGGCTTATAACTCTTTGGTTGCCTATAGTTAACTATCCTTCTGTCATCTCAAATGTATGCAATATCGATTCTGGCACCCATTAACACAGCAAGAGGACATTTTCGATGTGTATCTTTAGCCCACTGCTAGTGTTTCCTCCTGTCTTTCCTTTGTTTTGCCTAACACCGTGACGTAATCATGACGTCGGCTGTAAAAGGATCTATACAGGCTCTATTCTTACTGTTGGTTGCTATGACATTCAAAATCCATAGGTGTTTTTTTTTCTTTCCACTCTTGTTCTTTCCGGCCATCCTCTGTCTTTCAATGTCACTCTGCCTGTTTTTCTCACTCTGTCGTGCTCTCTTTTTTTCTCTCTCTCTCCCTCCTAGGTCTCGGTCTCCACGGCGGCGCTCTCCAGTACGTCGCAGATCTCGATCGCCCGGCCGCCGCCGTCACCGGTCACGCTCTAGTTCCAACTCTTCCCGCTAGTGAAAAGGAAAACTCCTCCCCTCTGGATCTACTCCCCTGCTTTGTTCTCGGTGTGACCAAAACATTAGGGTTAATCATAAGCCATTGAAGTGATGAGAGCGTGTACACTCAAGTCATTACTGTGTGCTCCCCGAGTAAATTATCTTAGACGGTGTTTGAAAATCCCGGAAAAGCAGGTGAACGTAAACTGACTTGATTGTGTTATGGCGACCTTCCATCCTATATTGACGTCAAGTCAGCATGGAGCAAATCATCCACTGGGGTCACATGATTGATTCTAGTGTCTGCGTTCTCATCACTGAACCAGTTAGTTAACTAATGACGTTAGAACAGTCTTAAATTAATTCCACAGTCACAATATGGCAACCAGTGTTCTCCGAAACCCATCTGGCAGGGCCCAGATGTTCTTTTATATCTGTCCAGTGTGAAAAAAAATTACTGAATTACAGATTTTAAATGGTGCTTCTGGTCATAATTTAGGTTTAAATCAGTATTGTGTTTTAAAACCCACTCCTGCAAAGCTCTTCATTTGCGACTGATTCTTGCGGTAAATCACAATTTACAAGGGCAGCTATACAAGTGAAATAGCAGTTAGTATGTCAGCTTCAATATGAATCTGAAAATGACATATAGTCACTATTACATTGTCAGTACATAGAGGTCAGGGGGTCAATTTCTTTTCTGATTTTTTTATGTGTCACACTCTGATCTTCTGATCCAGATACTTTTGTGGTTTTTAGTTTGACTTGTTTCTCCCTTAAATCTTTTTTCATGTAGCTGGCCGAGTGTTATTAAACTTGACAATGAAGTTCATGATTTGATCTGTAAAAAAAAAATGTTTTGTCTGTCAATGACTCAAATACATTACACCCTTATTAAAGTCAGGATCTACTTCATCCAGTCACAATGAAACCTGGTGAGCAATGAGGAGTGTGTGTCCCTACGTGTCCAAAGTTTAAGAATATGGGAGCCACTGCCCTAAAGTGTCTTGAAGGTCTTCAGCATCATCAGATTCTCTTTATACCACAACAACAAGGCCATAGTTTCGGTAGGGACACCACCGGGGCTTGGAGCAATGATTTTAGTGCATTTTAAACTGGGTGCTTTTGTATGTTGCACTTGCATGACTGGTCTAAAATTTTGATGTTTGTCTGCACAAAGACAGCGGTTTCAGAGATGTTGGAAGCTGCAGGCAATCAGGAGACACTTGTAAGCCCCGGTAAATATTTGAGTTTAGTCATGTGTAATCCGTTATTCATAACAAAGCTAAGTACAACCGAACACTGAATAAGACATTTTTAGGCGATCAAAATGTTACAATCAACTTTCACAAAGCTGTGGCAGCGACCTGTCAATCACAAGGTAGCCAAGCCTTAAAGAATCCCCTGCTTTATGGTCTATTTGACTCTAAATGGGACCCTAATTTACTAAATGAACATCATGCTGTATTGAAGAAGACTTGAAACTAGAGATTGAGACCATAAACTCATGTTTACAATGTTCACTGAGGTAATAAATCAAGTGAGAAGTGGACTCATTTTCTCATAGACTTCTATACAATCAGACTTCTTTTTGCAACCAGAGGAGTCGCCCCCTGCTGGCTGTTAGAAAGAATGCAAGTTGAAGGCACGTCCACATTAGCTTCACTTTTCGGACTCAGAGGTTACCCACTGATTTGACCCAACCTAGTGAGAAAAATTAACTGTATTGCAAGGTTGAATATTTCCCATACACAGGGGTATTTCCTGTCTCATTGCATTGCTACTCTTATATTTAATAATAATAAGAAGAATAAGAACATATTATAAGGGCTGTCAAAGTTAACGCGACAATAATGTGTTAACGTTATTAATTTCTTTAACGCATTAACGCAACTTGCCAACCAACTTTTTAGGTTGTAGCGGGATCAGTTTTAAAGCTAAAGTGAAGATATTGGCATCATATGAAACTAAGTAACCTAATGAATCCATTGGTATCAACCATGTCATACTAACTTGTAAGGAAAGGAGGCTAAATAACACTCTTATCTTACGCTAAATTTTGGTGAGGAAAAAGAAAAAACTGTAATGGCCATATTCAAAGGGGTCCCTTGACCTCTGACCTCAAGATATGTGAATGAAAATGGGTCCTATGGGTACCCACGAGTCTCCCCTTTACAGACATGCCCACTTTATGATAATCACATGCAGTTTAGGGCAAGTCATAGTCAAGTCAGCACACTGACACACTGACAGCTGTTGTTGCCTGTTGGGCTGCAGTTTGCCATGTTATGATTTGAGCATATTTTTTATGCTAAATGCAGTACCTGTGAGGGTTTCTGGACAATATCTGTCATTGTTTGTGTTGTTAATTGATTTCCAATACGTACATTTACATAAAGCAACATATATGCCCACTCCTATGTGGAATAAGAGTATTAAATACTTGACAAATATCCATTTAAGGTACATTTTGAATAAATAAAAATGTATGATTAATTTGCGATGAATCGTGATTAACTATTTTAATCGATCGACAGCCCCATATATTATATAATAATCGTTATTGTTGTGTAATTTATAATCATTTCCCTTAATCATACAAACACACTATACAAAAATGGGCCACTGTAAATGTGCATTTAATGACACTGTCACATCCATGGCTGTGCTCCAGCTTATTTCCCAGTGTCTCTTGTGTCTCCCCCTCCCTTGTGTTTACATATATTCTTCTCACACATACTTATATTCTTGTGTGAGTGAAAATATATGTACGTGAAAGGAGAATGTATGTGTGTGTGTGAGTGCAAGAATGAATGATGTCTCGTACGGCCCCTCATATGTCTGTTTGTCTGTCTCTGTCTGTGTGTGTGTTTTTGTGGGTGTTGCTCCTCCGCTCACTCTCCTGACTCATTGATTGCTGCCAAGCTGATTCACCTGTTCCAAGCTGCACATCACCTGCAACCCATCTACTCCTCAACGCTACATCAACCCACCGCTTCTTAGCCAGATCATTTACTACTCAGCTACAGTCATAGTTCATGTCCTAGGCTGCTTGAATAGTGCAGTCTATTTATTTCTTGTGTGTTCATTCTGGTTTCCCCTCTAAAAACTTTTGGCTTATTTGTGACTTGGCTGTGTAACAACAGAGTGAAAAACATAGAATTTCCCCAAGGGGATCAATGAAGTATATCTTCATGTTCTTCTAGAAATGAACTGAAAACAGATGCCATTGATAAATTAAGAGCATATGAACACTTTATGCCTGTGCACGTCTGACCTCTTGTGGCTAAAATGAGTCTAACATTGTATCACATACAGTGCAAATAAACGCTTGGTGCAGCATGGGAGAGTTATCTGTCCATCTGTGCAGCTTGTGAACTAGTGAACCGCCAAGAGATACTGGATCCAGTTCAAGCTCAGTTCCCAACATTTCAAACAGGACAGTTTCCCAGTATTTTTGTAATTTGGAACAGGGCCAAAGACAACGTGGAAGGCTGCCAGTATTTGTTTTACATTTAGAATTATCATTATTTGAATCAATACATTGTATTATTTAAGACGATTTAATCTGGACCAGTGATAAACCTGTCAGCTGGTTCAGAGAAAAAGAGCACGTTGGCTGTGCAACTGCTAATCCAGATGTTTTGGCCATCGTTCTCAGCAGCTGTGCAGCATCGACAGCTCTGCAAATCCTCTTATGTCATCTCCCTGAGCACACATTCCCTCTACAACAAATACTCCGCCTCTTCCTACACATGATCCAACACATGTTTGTTCAGTGAGATCCCTGATTCCTGAATCAGACTACACTATTCACTACCAAGTATCTACTACACAGAGTCATACTTCGGACGCAGGATGCATTTTTACATTAGCTTTGAAGTGTGTCTCATAACTATGTTGCTGATCCTCCCTGAACAAGGTGAATATGGCTTTGACTACCTCTAGAGTCTTGTGTGAGTGTGACAGAGCATTTGTATAGGCACAGATTGAATTTAATACAAATGAAAATGTTTCTCACTCCAGATATATCACTCTCATCTATCAACTTTTAGTCATTTTCAACTAATTTAAACGGTGTGGTAGCCTAGATCATATGAAATTATATCTTATAAAAAACAAATTGTATAATACATTTTATTTTCATACAGTGAGAATATGTATCTAGGAATTCCCAATACTTTTATCAAATGTTATATTAAATGTTTCTTTGCAAAATGGAGTGTCCACCCGTAATCAAAAAACTTTGAGGCAAATCAAAAACAGATGCTAGTTCAAGCCCGCAGTGGATTTTGGATAAGACAACAGGAAAAAGGCTTCTCTGATTCTGAGAAATGCTCATGTAGTTGGAGGGAAAACAAGAAAGTTCAGTTACTTAAGAACAGAATGAGAGGTTAAAGGAACAGTGTGGAACATTTCGGGGCTCTATTGGCAGAAATATAATATAATATAACTATGTTTTCAATAGTGTATGATCACCTGAAACTAAGAATAGTTGTGTTTCCGTTACCTTAGAATGAGCCTTTCATATCTAGAGCGGGTTGTCTTCACGGACTCCAGCACCGCCATTTCTCCAGTAGCCCAGAAGGGTCAAACAAAACACTGCACTTTCGCACTTTTATGTTACCTGAAGGCCACCGTAATTCTCCAACACACTTGGAAAGAGAGGGGTGAGCGGAGCGGTTTTCAGTTGGTTTCAATCTGCAACCACACCACTAGATGCCGCTAATCCTACACACTGGTCCTTTAATTTAACTTAAGAGACAGCGTGATTGTATACAAAGTCATGGAAAGACAAAAGTAGACACAAATTCGCCCTGAACAGGGGAAAAAAAAACGAACCCTGAGCTAGCTTGTGTGCTGATAGCCAGCGTGCATGTTGAGCTAGCTAGCTTAGAGTTATTGACTGTGTCCGAAAGCACTCAGTAGCCTACTCACTATGTAGTGGACTATATACGTACAGTAGTTCACCATTTTGTAGTGCTGTCTGAATGTATGGTGAGAATTGTTATACCCTATATAGTAGACTCAAAGTATCCCACAATGCATTGTGAAAAGTAGTGGACAACGATGGTCACCAATCGAGCACTGTATACCATCATGCATTGTGCTGGAGGAAAATATGGAAAACACGCTTATTGCCCCCCGCATTAACAAGGGCCGTTAGCTCATACCTTTCACAATAAAAGCCCTAGATATAGCTGCTGCATCAGATTTGCACTCCAAATTTTGCAGGCCAAAATTTGCTTCACTTTCTGTCTGAACACTATAGAGCATGGGGATGTAGTGGTGTCAACAAAAATGCAAAAAATATCATGAAAAATGACTTGAACTTTGAAGTAATTTGTCAACACAGGATAGACACATAGTCAAAAGGGAATAGATTATGAATCCAAGAAGTTGTCATTCCAGCAATACACTTTCCAGATTTAGTGTTCTGCCTGGATTTCAAGAATTTTTCCCCTCCCACACTAATGTTCCTGATGTTATTCTATGTTTGTGTGTGCTGCATTTTAGGGCGTCCTCAGTGTTACCACCCTCGGCCCAGGAGTCCAGGATCTATCCTGCCCCCCTGCTGCATGCGAGTCTCAGTGGCCCGCATTGCAGAACCCATTGTTTCCTGCTTTGAACAGCAAAAAAACACCTTTTCTCATTGTAGAATACACGCATTCATGTAAGGAAAATTATGAATTCTAACGCAAGCATCATTTTGTGTCTGTGTTAAGGGGTGTGGTGCGTCTCATGCAAAGCTGATCATGAGCAGACGAACCAGGAATGTGGAGGAGACAGCTTTGGCAAAATCACTGTCCGTCTTTATCAGGAAAAATAACAGCAACTGTTATTTAAACTGCTTAAAATGACCCATGTTTATGTTTCCCTGATAGGCGGTCGGTGTGAAATGTGAAAGGAGTCTCTTGGAGCTATGAACCCACAGAGAGTTATTGCCTCACTCTTCAGTTCCCTCAGCTCTGCAGAGCTTTCAGCTTCTTTCAGCTCATTGTTTTGCTTTTCTGGTCCACAACACTACCGTTTTTGCTCAGTCTCAGTGCTCTCATCGACCTTGTTTCCAGCTGCAGCGAGAAAACATCCAATAAATCTACTGTACACAGACAACATACAACCTGAGCATTCAGCAGATAAAGAGAGTGATATTTTCATCAGGGTTAGGGCTAGCATGGCTAGCTAGCTAATAACAATATTCCACAAATGGTATATGGGTTTATGCAAATGTATGTATATAGTTATTACTGGAAATCAATTAACAACACAAAACGATGACAGATATTGTCCAGAAACCCTCACAGGTATTGCATTTAGCATAAAACATATGCTCAAATCATAACATAGCAAACTGCAGCCCAGCAGGCAACAACAGCTGTCAGTGTGTCAGTGTGCTGACTTGACTCTGACTTGCCCCAAACTGCATGTGATTATCATAAAGTGGGCATGTCTGTAAAGGGGATACTCGTGGGTACCCATAGAACCCATTTTCATTCACATATCTTGAGGTCAGAGGTCAAGGGATCCCTTTGAAAATGGCCATGACAGTTTTTCCTCATCATAAGGAAGTAAGATAGGAGCATTATTTAGCCTCCTTTTCTTACAAGTTAGTATGACATGGTTGGTACCAATGGTTCCTCGGGTTTTCTGGTTTCATATGATGTTAGTATCTTCACTCTAGATTTAAAACTGAGCCCGCTTCAACCTAAAAATCGCAAGTCACATTAATGCGTTAAAGAAATTAGTGGCGTTAAAACAAATGTGTTAATGTGTTGTGTTAATGCGTTATTATCACGTTAACTCTGACGGCCCTAATTGAATTGTTTCTGTCCCCTATTTGTCTCGACAGTTTTACCACTGCGAACAAAACTCACCGCTGTGTGGATCCAGAAGCCGTGTGGCTCAGCAAAAGATTCCAAAGGTTACAAAAAGTAAGTTTGGAAGACACACTTTCAGGAAGAAATGTCAAAGCTGAAAGTGTTAAAAAGTAATGAGCAAATCTTGTTCATGATTTGTGTTAATGTTTTTGTTTGAACTATTAATAACACATAGTATTATATCAATTATTAAAGGAGAACTACACCCATTTTCAAAATTCATACATGTTATTCCTATGGTCTAAAACAGTTCAAAAAATAATAGTAAACATCAACAACTCTCTCCCAAATCCAAAAACTACAGGGATAAAACTCAGATTTGTGATGTCGTGGGGTATAAAGTATGGAACTGTCCTAGAACATATGAATAACATGTATGAATTTTGAAAATGGGCGTAGTTCCCCTTTAATTAATAATTTCTTTTTTAATATATTTTTTTCCCCATATTCCATATTCCCACGATAGCACTACTCTTATTGATGTTGTACATTTGCAGAAAATCAAATGTGGCATGAATTTGGGAACTGTGAATTCCTTAAATGTTGCACCTTTAATTTTCTACGGATTAACCTACAGCTTGTATTTCTCCACAGAGAGGGATATGTTGCGACTGAAAGGCCTTCAACAGCCAAAATGACAATGATGCATCACGACTTCTGAGCAGAAATCTTCACATTTACATGATTCTTTTCTTTAATATTCTTAATTTACAACTTAATTTGTCTATTGTATCAATGAAGATATTAAATACTGGAATAATTTGGACCGAGTCTCATACTGTACGCAGTCTTGATGCCATTGGTACACAGATATGCATTTACACAAACCTTGAAAATAAATGTTGAGACTTTTGCTTTAGCAGCAGTTTTAACATTTTCACTACATTAAGAGGCTTTTTTTTTTTTTTTTTTTTTTTTTTTTTGTATCAAGCCTTATAGGATAAGTCTGGTGATATCCTATCTTTTCCTTATCTTTTTATGAGTAAATCTCATGAACAGACCAACAGTGAATTGGTCCTAACAAGTATTTTCTGTGTAACCAAGATATAGCTTATTCTAAACTGTGTTTTTTATATGATGATAGGACAGTTCTATATATATAAATATAAATGAAAAACAAAAGCAGCAAGACCTATTGTAAAACTGTTTATCGTGGATTCACTCCATCCATACGAATGCAGAACCAATCATTTGCCAGCAGATGTCACCATTTTGACTGTATCAAAAGCTAGAGTCAATCTACACACACAGTTTAGTTTAAATACAAAATATTTATTGACCTGTCAAAACAGCATCTCCATATATTATACATTATATCTTATGTACACAAAGGATTGATACAATTAGTTTGTTCTCTGTAACAAACTAAGGCCAGAATGTCCTCTTGCCGGCCCGCATTCTCAAAGTCTCTGAAGCCATTCTCCTCAGCTTCACACTCACAGCAGTCTCTGCTTTGTGTTGTCATCTTATTAACAAACAAATTGTTTGATACGTTAAGTTCACAGCAACACCGTCCTCGCATTTATGACACAGCAGCTGTCCGCGTCAGGGTTTAGTGTCTCCGTCTGCTTGGCTGTGAGGAGGATCCATCATGTCCTTGAAACCCAGTTTTTCCAGAGGCTCCTTGGCCATCAGCTGACTGGAAAACACAAGATAACAAGGGGATTATCTCATGAAAAATGACTATTCTTGTTTAAAAGTATAACTACAGTGTGTTTAACTTTACTCCACCAGACATAAGGATTATAAGAACTGTATTTTTTTTTTGTATTTGTATTGTATTTTTTTCCATAATAATTTATGGAAGTAACATCAGGTGTACAGAAACATACAAATAAAGCATAAACTGAATGATTGTTCCTCCATATTTTGGTATGTTCCCCCACTGCCGATGCAAAAAGGAAAAAGAAGAAAAAAAAAGTTAAATTTAAAAATAAAGAAGAAAAAAAAGAGCGAAAAGAAGATTAAAAAAAATATATTAAATAAATAATAATAAATAAAGTACACACAAAGAACAAAAAACTTAGTTAAATTAAAAAAAAGAAAATTTAAAGAAAAGAAAAGATAAAAAAATATATAAAATAAATAATAATAAATAATGTACACATAAAGAAAAAAAAACTTAGTTAAATTAAAAAAGAAAGAAAAGAAAATAATATACAAAAATCTAAAATAAATAAAGTGCACATTGACAGTAATAATAATTATAGGATAAATCCCAAACTACAGATAAAATAGGCTGATAAACTTTACATCAAAAACTCATTGCATCAAACAAGATGCGTTCAGTTGTCTCAGAAGTACCAAGCTCAGTGACATCAAGTACAAATAGACACATTAACTGTTAGTAGTCATTTCTGTTTACATAATTCAAACTTTATGAAGAGCTGTATTCTTAATGAGGTTTCTTACTTTTCCATGCGGCATTCCAGGTAGTCTTTGGACTGCAGTCTGCACTTGGAGTTGTCAAAGCTGTTGTCTTTCAGGCATTTCATAAAGGTCTCCTTGAAGGCTTTACACTCTCCTGAAAGAATAAGACACATCCAGCGTGAAGGTACAGCCATGGACCACAGCATTACATATTACTCCTTGATTGAAAATGTCCTCTGTGTTTGTACCCACTCTGCTGCTGCTAGCTTGTACTAACAATAGCCATTTTCGTTGTTTATGTTCATTAATCATAACTATAATTTAATAGTGTAAAAAAATCTTGTTTCCCTCCTGTTAAAATGATAGCACCCCTCTCGGTGGTTAGGGGGATAAGGGTTGGTTCAGGTTTAGGCAAAGGGCAACACATATCGACGGGGAAACAGTATTCGACACAACGATACGATACGATACAACTTTATTGTCAGTTTGCACTGAAATTCATTTTGCATCCATAAGCAGCTTAGTTTGAGAAAAAGTACACATACCATAGACATACTGTTACCAAAGACAGACCGACAAGTAGGACACATCAGACAAAAACAAATCACAACACAATTATTCATACATAATCCATTACAAAATGACCATCTGTCCTCTGGATTTACATGTCCTTAGCAGCACATTCATTATTATTTAGCAACAAGATGGACTGATGGACAAAAGCCTGTTCTTTAGCCTGATGCAGGTTAAATGTAGGGACTCTGAAGGGCACTCTTGGAGGGTAGAAGTTGATATTATATACCATTTAAAACATGTAAGGGATCAGAAGAGATGCTGTTGGCAAGTCTGAGCATGCTCTTGTTGTGAGCTGCTTGAAAGAAGGCTGTCACAGGTTGGCCAATGATCTTCACACACATTTTGATTTGGCTATAAAGTTTAGTTTTAAGTTTTACAGATATACAACAGGACACTCTGAATCACTTAACTGAAAAATAGAAAAATAATCTGGCTACTGGCACCAAATGATCTGAGTCTGTGAAGAAAGTAAATGTGCTGCTGTATCTTCTTACAAGTAACTTCAATGTGAGGGTCCATGATAGAGTGGAGTCTATCAGAACTCCAGGTATTTGTATGAAGAGACCTGTTTAATTTCTACATTATGAATTGTAACTGGAGGCAGCTGACAGTCAGGAGGAAGGCCAAAAATCATTTCTTCTGTCTTACTAGTGTTAATGATAAGAGCGTTTTTATCACACCATTCAATCAGCCAGTCGACATTACACTGATGCAAACTGAGATCATTGCTGTCAGTCAGCAGAGAAATTAAGGTGAATCATCAGAGTACTTTAAAAGAAATTGGTTGGACACACTGATGGTGCAATCAGCAGTGTACAAAGTCAATAACACATGTGAACTAATGCATCCTTGAGGTGCTCCAACATTAGTCCTGATGGAGGAAGAGAGAGTGTCATTTACTTTTACTAGCTGTATTCTGTTACAACAACACCGGCTAATGCTACATTTAGCTGCTGTTGGAGCTAGTGCTGCTACATGTAGCTACTTTCATTGGATAATAGTTGTCAACACTTGGCTGGGTATATCAGTTGGATACTTTATTAAATCTAGTTTACTCTTGTTAGTTTCTCAAGATTATACCCTACATATAACGTTAAAGTGTCGCAGGGCTGAGCAACATTATCTTTAGATTAAAATGTAACAAAAACGACCAAAACTAATGTGCGAGGAGGACAGTTTGATCACTCAATGTGCTTCCTGACTTCACCTGGAGAACAACAGCTGCACAATACTATACTATGTCTGCCTCTGCTTGACTTAACTGCTAACTCAACATGATCCGTGTTGTTAAACACACTCAGAGGAGCTGTAGCAGCAGAATGAGTTGAGACTAACAGTGTTACAGTGTTATTCAACAGACAGACAGTCTGTGTGTTATTATCTCACCAAAGTGATCCAGAGGAAACGAGCCTTTATCAGGAGCCCGAGGCTTAAAACTCTTCGTCCCGAAGTTCATGGCGGTAGACATGATTCTGTGTTTAGTTAGTGATCAGTCTGCTCTTAAAAGTCTTCTGTGTGCGAAATCACACGAACGAAGGCAAAACAGCAACAAATGACCCTGCTGTCGCGTAAATATGACGTTATGTTTCGGTGCCGTCGCGAACAGACATTAGTAGTCGATAGAATCGCATTGACGATCGATCAGGTTTTTTCGATTAAGTCCTAATAACTTAACGTGTTTATTTACCAAATATTAATTAATCACTCAGTTCGTGATGAACTAATAATTTTATGAAGTCCATCGAGGCAAATTTGTGATCTATGATATTGGACTTATAAATAAAATGGTCTTGTCTATAATAAACGCACAATCTCACACTGCTGATGAGAGAGAACCAGCCAGCCTAGGTAAATAAATAAATAAATAAATAAATAATAACCCTATATAAATGAAGGGAAAGCCTGCTGACAATGTGACCCAACATAGCACAATGATGAAATAGGAGTATTATACTGGCATAGCCTACATAGGAATAAAAACATATATTTTACCATTAAATGCAGCCCAATACTGTCTCAAGAACTAGGCCTACAAAATAAAAGTAACTTAGTGATACCCAGACCCTAGGCCCTAGGCCTACTATAAAACAAAAAAAAAATCTGGATTATTTTTTCACTTTATAAACTAATAATTTAAATAATAAAAGTATAAACTGGTGGACACTATCTCATGATAAAGAACCAAACAGATACAAATAGCCAATAATACCTAAAGTATATAAACAGAAGACAATCCTGCACAATATAGCCTACGACACAATATAGCCTTCAATAATACTAAATATAATGTAATACGCAATGTGATATTCTAGGAATATGTAAAGAGTCATTTCTGTTATGCAGCAACATTTCTGTCCCCATGAATTACTTCCTCATATTTTCTTTAAAATGTGTCAAATATTCATAACAAATTACTTAAATTCTAGATTAAGGTCTTCTTTAAAACATAAACAAAGATTAATGCACATTAAAAATACTTCTTTTTCACTTTACTGGGCTTTTTTTGGTACATGTACCCACTTGTATGTCTCCCAGTGCAAAGTAATCAACGTCTACAAGAACTACAAGCCATAAAATGATAAAATAAGCAAGATATTCTTTAATTAATGTAGGCTATTTGAGTGCCTGGCCAATATGTTTTCCTGACAGTTAAACATGTCACTATTCTTTTATAATGCAAAAAAAGATGAAAAATCCATATATTTTTTTCAAAAGTCATGAGGCTGAGATGCTGCTGCATAACAGGAATGACTATTGTTATCATATTATAACGTATTATTAAAATGCTTATCATGAATTGTAAACCTACAGTTGAAATCCACAAAATAAAAGTAATAATACAGCAAGTAAGAAAAAAACCTGTACAAAAATACAAGTACAATATTAACACGGAAAAATGTTTTATTGTTTGTATGTAATTCAGCTTCAATAATAATTTAAATATAATATCTCTGATATATTTTTCCTCTTGTGCATTAGTCATTAGTATGTATTACTTATTGATTTATTGTTATATATATATATATCAAACATTAATTTGAACTTTTAGCACGAGTACTGCAGTTTTTAAAGACATATTAAAGCTGCTGTGGGTAGAATTGGAGCAAATATCATTTTAAAAAGATTTTTTTATAAAAGGTAACAGGTAATCTGAAAAAAATCATGTGCCCCTGTGTCCTCCGGTGTCCTCCGGTGTCCTCCGGTGCTCCTAACGGCATCTGCAAGATTTCACAGACTGGAGGAAAACAACCAATCAGAGCCGAGCTGGAGCCTTGCCGTCTCTGAGCAGCTGTCAGTCACTCGCAGACTTCGATGAAACGGTCAAACTAGGCAGCGCTGATCAAATATGAATCAATATTCTGTTACTGTAATGTCTATTTCTCGCCTCCAATGTTTTCAGAAACGTCCTGTAGTGTACTGTTTAGCTGTAAAATGAGAAAAGACAGCTGCCTCCGTTGAATAATCAGCCAATAGGAACTTTCTCTCTGAAATGACTTGTGATTGGCCAAAGTCTCCCTTTACAGGATAGATTTTCTAAAGCCTGGAAACAGAGCCATGAGGAGGTGCAGAAGTCTAGTTTTCTGTCAGAACACTTGAATTACAATATGCTGAAAGGTTGTTATGGAATTTTTGCCCAATGATGCAAAAAAATATTCTCCCTACTGCAGCTTTAAATGTGTTCTTTCTGATAGTCCACCACTGGGTGTCTCACTTTCATAAGATTTGACAAGGGGTGGAGGGAAGAGAAGACGAAGAGGAGGTGATGGGAACATATAGGCTTGATTATTATGCAGTCAGTGAGACTCAGTAATAGAGAGAGAGAGAGAGAGAGAGAGGTTTCCTCCAGCAGCAGCAGCACCGGCTCAGATCATCCAGTCTTCTCTCTCTCCTCCTCCCCAGTCTTCAGATCGGAGGTGACAGGTGATCGAGCGGTCGGTCGGTGTGTCTGGATGTTCTCTGGCAGCAGGCTTCTGGTGAGGCTGGACGGATAAACTCCCTCATGGCGCTGGAACCGGAGGGGAACAACCGGCTCCTGCAAGACGTGCTGGTGAGACCGGGCAATGGAACGTGCGCGGACTGCGGCAATCCAGGTAAGAAACCCCCCCTCCCTCATCCCCCATCACCCTCCATCTATAGCCAGTGCATGCAGCTGCAGCAATGCATGAGAGATGCTGTGATCATCAAGGTGGGGTGCCAACTGGTGCTTCAAAAACCCAACAAGTCTGAGTGAATGTGGTCCAGATCTGATGACAGTAAAGGCCTGGTTAGGACTTCTCTACCTGAAAACACCCTTTTCTTTTCTGCAGGTGTGATGAGGCCCTAGAGACTCTGGACTCTGGACTTATAGTCTGAGCCATAAACACATAAAACACTCCTGTGTGTGTGTGTGTGTGTGTGTGTGTGTGTGTGTGTGTGTGGCTGTCATGGTGTGTGAGGGTGCACAAAGACATGTCAACTATCCCCTCCACAGCTAGTATTGTGTCCACAGTGTGTGTGTGTTGTGGTCTGGTGTCATCATGTTCTACACTGTCAGCAACACCATACATGCAGCTCAAGCTCACTCATTATTGCTGTGTGCATTTTTTTTTCATTTAAATGGCCCTAATTTTACCAGGGTGATGCTATTCTTCATCCCTTTCTTCATCTCTCCATCCTCTCTCCACATGCATTCCCCCTTTAATCCTCCTCTCTTCCCTCTTTCTCCATCC
>CAKAOH010041651.1:175027-236354 GCA_916701665.1 Sebastiscus tertius | reverse complement strand
CCCCCCCCCCCCCACCCCCCCCTCCTTTCTTCTCACTGAAATGGCAATAAACCAGTGAGTGGCCACAGAGGCTCCAGTACCGGGCCGTACGCCCAGTGCTTTGGAGCCGAGCCCGCCCAGGACGCCTGTTCCTTGGCCCTGGTTACGGCTCCTCCGAGGACTGGCTGTTCGGGAGCAGCTTTTGGAGCCATGAGACGCTCTCGCTAAAAATTAGATAGCTTTGTTCTGACACTTGAAAAGAGGGATTTCATTTTGACCAGAGGAGGGTGTTATCTTGTTGAGAAATAAGCAGAGAAATGGCTCTCACAATGGTTGGTGCTGTATATGTATGTGTGTGTGTGTGTGTGTGTGTGTGTGTGTGTGTGTGTGTGTGTGTGTGTTGACAAGCAGTAACTGAAATTTTTATGTGACCTTTTGCTTCTCAGTACCATGAACTTCATCTCTACGGCAACGGGATATTGATTTTGGTATTGGAAACATTTTGGTTTCCATTTTGTAGTTCGAGTAGTATTGACCGATCATGTTCGAGCAAGCTTTGGTTGAATGCAGGTAAACACTCAGCGGAAGAGACAGTACGCGTCGGCCGAAATGCAATCTTGGAACCCACCGGCTATCGTCCGACGATGATTTAGCTTTTTATTGGTTTAAAATTAGCCTGTAAACTGTCTGCTTGTGAAACAATCCGATCGGAAATGTCGTCTCTCAACTCCCAACTCCAGCCTCACATCTCAAGTTGCTAATTGGACGGAAAAGGAAGTCTTGGCCCGGACATCCGCTGGCTACACCGGAACCCCAAAAATATAGCCCCTTACCACCAAGAAGCTTATCCGTCGTTAAAGACCGTTCCGAGATTGCCACCAATTTACATAACTCAGTTCAGCTCGTAGAGCCAGCTCATTCACACTTGGTCTAAAATATCACCACACAGCTGTTGGGTGGCTTACCATGACATTTTATAAAGATATTCATGGTTACAAGAGGATGCATCCTACTGACTTTGGTGATCGCTTCACTTTTCCTTTAGCTCCACCAGCAGGTTAAGGTTTTTACTTATCCTATAAATTTATCTCAACCTCTAGGCTATGGATTGGCACAACATTTCGTGCAGATATTCATGGTCCCGGCAGGATGAGTAGCTTTGGCGATCCCTTATACTTTCCTCTTGCACCATCATTGGGTCAAAGTATACCAATACTTTGGTATTTTGGTACTTTGGTATTGCAAAACTGATGACACTCCCTACAGCCTCAGCTGTACTATAGTTTGGGTGTTTTTGAAGTGGGATTATATGAGGTACTTGTCTATAGTAGGTGTATTACCTACATTAGATGGCGGTCGGCACGCCACCCAGCTTGGAGAAACAGACAGGAACACCGGCACCGGAGCAAAGCAATACAGTGCTGTGGACGGGGACAACAGCAAAACATATTTTAGTCACCTAAAAGAAAGGCTCACCTAAAAAAAAATGATATCTGCTTAAGTGTAAGCTATAGTTAAAATATTTTCTGATGGTGAACTGAACTGAAAGTGAACTTTATCAATGCGTCTTTGTCATCTGAGCCTGCTGGCTTTGGAGAGATCATAGATAAGTTTCACTTCCAGTTCCCCGTCACAGGAAAGGAAACGGCGGTCTGACGGCAAGATAAAGCGGTGAAAATATTCTAAATATAGCGTACAGTTAAACGGATATACATTTTTTATTAGGTTAGCCTTCCTTTAAGGTGGCTGAAATTAGTTTTTCTGCCGTCCCCGTCCTTAGCACTGTATGGCTTTGCTCCGGTGTTGGTACTCTTACTACTCTATACACCCACCCTCAGGTAAACACTGTTATCTCTGTCAGCACTGTTGCTGTTATTTGAACTGTTTGTGCTGTTAGCATTGTGAGCAAAGAGACAATACTCTGGTGTTTTTTGACAACAGCTGTTGCTGCCATTTTGGACTAACAACGCCTATTATATTTATAATATTTTATTGTTCAACACAGGCCATTTCGGCAGAATATAACAATAGAATAGAAATAATTTTGTTACTTTTGTACGGCATTTTTTAGGTGGACGTTTTACTGACTGCCTGGTAGTGGCTTTCAGTCTAAAATGGCGGAAGTGTAGCTTTGATGCTGGGCGCTGATGTTGCAATGGAACAAACAATTGACTTTCACTTCTTGGCAATATACGTCCTTTGCTGTGAGCTGCAAGCCACCAGCTCAGCCGTCGCCATGTTGAGAGCCTTGTGGAAGCAATAGATATGCTGAATAGCACTATGCCTAAGCAGAGCCTCACAGAGATGGCTGCAGACCTTGTTTTGGGGAAAGAATTGGCACAATTACTGATCCCCCATATGGCCTTATTTGATCTAAACTGTTCTGCAACCATCCACATTGCCTTTTGGAAACATTGGCTCTGATTGTTCCCCTGTTGAAATTGTTGATCAGTTTTGCCCGGCAGGCATGCTGCTTTCACCTTTGCAATCGTTACATAATCAAATTTAGCCTCAGTGAAGCGAAGGTGGGACAGATGTTCTGTGTTGCGCAGCAGTTGCTGAATAGTCAGAGAAGCTGGTAATTGCAGGGTGACTGAATGATCACAGCGAGGAAAACCTCAGCTGGTGAAGTGACTCATACATGCTCTCTTATCCCTCAACAAGCGCTCAGATTCCCTTGAGCAAGGCACACTTGTAAACACGACCGCTAGTAGAAGCTGCTTAGTGGTCGACAGTATGTATCCAACAGCTGCTTTCTCCCACATTTGCATTCAAGCACCAGGACCATTTCATGAAATTTCAGGCTGCATAGATGAAAAGCGTTAGGATAGCCATCCATCAACCAAACTTATCTTTTTCCATCCCCGTGCTACCAGATCAGGCATTCCCAGGCTCATAATTCACATCTCATAATGGTCAAGATATGAATTATTGATGCTGGCGCGGCGGCGTCCTAGATGGGGACAGGATCTTATCTCAGTGGCCTTTTCAGAAAAACATCACGGTTTCATTACAGCTCAAAACACCACATATCATCTCAACACAGCAAAGGAAACAAACAAACATGTAGTGTACTGGAATATGTAGGTAGTGTAGACCTATAGGTGTATACTAGGGATAATATTTAGCTCATCTAGAGCGATACGATACGATACGATACAATACGATACGATACGATTCAATGATTTGAAATCGATACAGTAACTTTTTTTTTTTTGCCAAAAATTCAATCAGTGTGACTGTGAAATAAATATCTGATACTGGACAGAGCAGGTCAGGATTCCTCAAAGTTTTTATTGTAAGGGAATCAGGGATAAATTAATTATGGATATAAACAAGTAAACAACAATTAATGGAAAATACATACACCTTTATTATAAAGTAATAAAAAGTGCAACTGCAGAACCTGCTGCTTCAGTTCTCAAGATACAAGGCAGTGCAATATTTAACACAAAATATAATAAGCCAACTTCTATTCAAGTTAAATGAACAGTGATTTAACCTGCTGCTTCTGTTCTCATTCTCAATATAAACGGCAGAGCAATAATACAGAGATCAACCGCTGATAGTGATCAAACAGCTGATAGTGATCAAACAGCTAACAGTGATCAAACAGCTTGGGACACTAATCATTCCTATACAAACACTGTTTAAATAATTTGCTTATAGTAATCAAGTTTAACATTTCTTTACTAATAAAAGTGCTAAAAAACACTTTCATATAATGTTTGTCGTCCTTAAATACAAGGTACAAATCCTTAGTATCGATACTATCGATTTTTGTGTTTCAAATCGATTTTATATCGATATACGTTTCCCGTGAAGGACAACTTGCCGAGTACCTATCGATGTAGTTGGATCATAGGAATATAAACCGATATATCGATGTAGTAGATGAATCGTTACACCCCTAGTGTATACTGTATACTGATGAGCCAACTAGGTTGGTAGACTGACATTTGATTGATAAATGACCGATATTAGCAATGCCATTGTGAGAAGACATCATGGATTACTCATTTATTGGGCATTTCTAAAGTCACAGTTAATATAATACTTAGTTGCCTTTAATTGGGGCTAATGACAGTTACCACTTGTTTACCCCAAATTACATGTTTATAGGCTACTTTTGTTTGCCTCTAAAAATGTGTAGATGAAATCATTTGAAAAGTAAAACTAGAATTACCACTTTGTGGTTGTATTCCTCCGCCAACCAGTCAAGCTGCAGTTAACATCCATGTCTGTCCAAAATGTCCTCACTTCATCATTTCATCTTATTAGACATTTGTGTGAAATTGTCAATTAGTATATGAATACTTCAGTTATGACCAAAAACGTGTTTTGTGAGGTCACAGTGACCTTGACCTTTGACCAACAAAATCAGTTTTTTTTGCCAAAATCTAAAGAAAGTCCCTCAAGGTGTATCTGAGATCACGAGAATGGGAAGGACGTGAGGTCACAGAATTTGCAAAGTTTTGTTTGCAAATTCAAAAGTTTTGTTTGCAAATCTAAAAAATGTTCTTGCGTATCCAACAGTGGATGTTGCCAAGCTGTCACTTCGATCGAGACTGGCCAATAGATACATGTCTTACGAGATTCAGCTCAACAGCAAGCAAAATGTTTGGATTTGCATACAAAACTTTTGGATTCGTGACGAAAACTTTTTTAATCACAAATTAATTTTTCTTGCAAAAAAAATATTTTTTGATAGCAGTGTGGAAAGTTTTGCTCTCAAGCCTCTTCTGCTTGACTGCATAATAAAGACACAAAAGCACCTCCATAGCCAACATGATTTGCTGTAGCTATCAAGGTGTCATTACTGAGGCACACATGCAGTCAGATAAATCATGATGATACACAGAACTTTACCAATTTTGCATAACTAGAAAGACAATGGAATGACCTCCCATATGTCTGCTGCATTACATCACATAAAACCCCTCTATTGCATGTGAATCTGCAGGCTTAGAGAGTAAAGACAGACTATCACATCATCAACAGTGACCCTGGCTGTCCTCCCTTAACTCTTGTCTTATCTTCCCATCACACACACAGCATCCATTAACCTGACAGAAAGCCTGCCGTAATTGGTCTGAAAACACACAAAGTGGCAACACCGCTTGTGCGTTCTTTATGCTTAGTCATTCTTACTCTGCCCTTCCTTACCTTTGCGCTTTTTCCCCCCTATCTTTTCACTGCTGGTGTGCTCAGATGAGACCGCTCAGAGGCTGAGCCGGGAGCTTATACGGCAGGGTTTCTCTGTAGCTCAGCAGCGTTCAGCGTAGTGCTGCCCTTCGCTAAGGACACACAAACGAGTAATTCCCTCTGGAGAGAAGCCTCAGCAGTCCTCCGAGGTGTGAGGAAGGTGTTTGTTGAACAGCAAAAACAGCAGGAACTATGATGAGATAGGAAGGGGGTTTAGGCTCCTATAGCAGCCCGCTCATGGCTTTCCACACTATTTTTATATGTCTTTTTATGGGCAAGTTGGAGAAAACAAAAACTTTTCTGCAATTTCCCATCGCAAGTGTCTTGACAAAAACTGGTGTGAATAAGTGGCCCCAGACTAATAAAGCATTGTGTTTCCTGAGCAAACGGAGGCTTTTATTCTGAGAGTCTCACACAGATGTTTTGTCTTGTTTTATTTGCAGTTTAATAAGAAAATTAAATGTCAGCTCACATTTTTAGGCATAGGATTCACAGCCTTGCACACTACAGCATTCAACCTTTGTGATGTGGTACCCAGGCTGGTCTCATACACCGTTCGTAGCTACACCTACGAAAAGTAATGAACAGTAGTTAGTGTGTATCCCACAAAATCAATTTATGTGTAATTCACGTAATCGTGAAGCAGGAAATATAAATAGTGGCGAACGCCGCATAGGGAGGAAGTTGGCGTGGATGGGTGGGTCAAAATTTTTGCCCAGGAGACTGGTGTTCGTATCCCGTGTGAAACCAGAAGTCAGCGTCGATTTATTTGTCACGTAAGTTACGTACTTAAGTAACGCCATTTACGGAATTATCTTAAGCCAAACCATGATCTTTTCCTAAACCTAACTAAGTAGTTTTGTTGCCTAAACCTAAGGAAGTTGTTTTCTGTGAAGACGGAAGTTTATTTTGAAAAGACTGTGTGCATGTAACGAGCAGAAATCGACACGTGTTGCTGGACATTCGTAGGAAAGCGAACGAAAAAGGAGGAATAACTTTTTCTACTTGTTTGTCATACGAACTGTTGTATGAGAATACCTTGTGGTGCCTCGTACTCAAAGCTCAAAGGAAAAAACAATTGAATGAGGGAGAATTTTACTGCCTCAGTTATATACTGTTTCATATAAATTGAAATGAAATTTCACTTTTTTTGGCAGCAATCTTTCTTTGAGCATTCCCCAACACAACATCCTGAAGCAACCATTTACCTGGAACCGAATGTACCCGTCATCTACAGAGGATTTACAAAAGCTTCATGTCAAGTTGTTTGCCTCTAGCCGCAGGGACACCGAAACTGATGGTATACTGATGGTGGTTTACCACCAGGAAATTCCCTTCAAATTGGCGACAGAGTGGAGAATCCCAGTGGTAAACTCAGACACTTTCAATGATACAAGGAGGAAGACCAGTCTAGTTATAGCAGAACTCTAGTTATCTCTCAGAACACTTGAATTACAATATGCTGAAAGGTCATTAGGTAATTTTAGCCCAATGATGCCAAAAATATATACAGCCTACTCCCACTTTAAGTGTAAGAATGAGTTGTTATCATTAACCAAAAAGAGGAAGTGGGATGTATTTGCTAGAATGGACTTGAATGAGAACAGCACCAGCTTTCGATAACGCAGTTTCCAAGAAGAAAAAAGGAGAATATGTCATCAAATGCTGCCCTTCGATAGAAGGAAGGAAGTTGAGGTCAACGCACACTTTATCAACGGTTCCAAGATTCCAGCCAGTGACCTTCAAACTGTCAGTTTCAGTCAGAGACAATAGATTGACGTGTTATAGCGCAAGGTTACACAGATAGAGTTGCTGGAAAGGGCTCTGCTGATTGAGGGAGCTCTCAAAGAATCTGAGCAGCAAACAGAGACCCTGCTAATACAAGACATACATGTATACACAAACATTAAATCTTAGTGTCACCAGTACCATAAACTCAGCACATAAAGGCAGAGGTTGGGGTAGTACAGTTGGAATGAAGGTATAGACGAGAGTGGTCAGTGAGTAGTAGGCTGTAATGACTGCTGTACACCTCTGTGAATATGTTTTCAGTCAGCTGTTTGCCAAGCAGCTGAAAAATGAGCCACTGAGGGTAAAGCAGGAATGAAGCAGCTGATGACAATCAGCTAATGCAAGCGCGACTTCAGTGCTCCGCCTCAACTAATGCAGTGCTCCATTCAAGCATCTGCCAATCTCCAAGATTGTATGATAGCTTTCAAATGATTTAGGATTCAGATATGCATAACGTATCAAAAAAAGGGAGTGTGTCGTTTCTGTATAAACCCTGTGTGTAGAAAAAGGAATGATTTAAAAGAAGAATTAAAACGACACTTGTCAGAAGCTACAGACATAATATGCAAAAAAAATAAAAAGGAAATCCAAAGGGACTCTGAGTTCTGATTACACTGGCACATTTCCTTGAAGAGCCTGTGTCGGGGTGTAACATAAAATACAAGACACTTGAAGCTCAACACAGATGAATTTTCAGCTGTGTGAACGGGAAGGAGGAAAACATGGACGCACGTCAGGGAATCCACCCAATAATGGACACCTGTTTCTCTCCGTGGGAGCAAGGGATATCACACAAATTGCAGCTATACACAGACACTCCACAGATTCAAGTGGAATCTTTGACGTTGTACCTATACTTAATGTTCACGCTTGCAAATACATTCCGTATGAAAAGTCAGCCTTTGGAAATGAAGAAAAAACCTCGATGACTTTCTTATAAAAGCCTTGGGCAAAGCCGGGGTCACGCTGGAGTCGTGGGCGGATTTATGAGACAATGGGCCCCTGGACACAGACATGCAAAAGGCCCCACAACCTCTCCTACATAGGAACAAGACACACAGACATTAGAGTTCTTCAGCCTCTTTTTGTGGTCATTTTGTAGTTGTTGCTTTGTAGTCGTTTTGTGTCTCTGTAGTTGTTTTGTCTCTTTGTGGTCATTTTGTGTCTTTTGGTAGTTGGTTTGTGTTTATTTGTAGTCGTTTTTTGACTCTTTGTAATTGCTTTGTCTCTCTTTGTCGTCATTTTGAGTCTTGTTGTAGTCATTTTTTGTCTCTTTGTGGTAGGAATGCACTGACTTTTTAGATACCAATACCTGGGCTTTGGGTATCGGCCGATACCAAGTACTGATCCGATACCAGTCTTTAATTATTAAGCTGTTTGCCTCACTATGTGGAAGTGACTGGGATCTTTCTTTTATGTGTAAGACAACAACACTTAAACATTGCTTTCCTAACTTTGTAAAACAGAAGGTAACAAATAAATACACATATATACATTTACTGAATTGTTATTTATTATTAAAATAATAAATCGTACACCAGCAACGTCAAAATGAACAGGAACCTGTGAAAACATTTACACTCCTTTTTAATGCAGCAACAAATTGGTCAACACTTCAACAGGAATTAAAATTCCAGTGTATCATGTATATAGTACATAAACAGAACTGAATTGAATGTCACTGATATCCGATCCAGCTATCTGAGTCAGTATCGGTCCGATATCCGATCCGGTCATTTTATGTTACTTTGTGGTCATTTTAATGGAGTCTTTAGTGGAGTTGTTTTCCTGGTTGGTGCATCTTTTTGAGTAACATTTTGTAGGTGAAGACACTTTGGATCCCTGGACCTGTGCTGCCCGGTAGGCCTGTTCAGTAATCCATCTATGGCTGAAGTTAAACAAAAGTTGAGTAAAATATAAGATTGTAACCGCCGCTGTAGAAATAAAAGCCCGTGCTAGTGCCTGAGGGGTTCAGCCAAGACATGAGAGGGTCACGACCTCTGCTGGCCACGCTGTCTTGTCATTAACCCCCACCATGAAGACTGATGTGCACACGCCCAGACATACAAATAAACTGCTGCAGATGCAGAAAAGTGCCTGCGAATGCTCACAGACACAGGGGCTGCCATTGTATAAATGCCCCCCCACCTCTCCTCATTCATTTATCCCGCATCTGCCCTGCAGTAACGCCACAGGCACTTCTTTCTTCAACCTTGTGCGGTCCAATCAAAAGCTCTGTTGTCTCTCTACCAAAACGAGCCCTGGAACTCCTCGCGAAACTTGACTTTTTTTTTTCTCTTGACAATTCCTCAGAGACGAAGCAGCAGCTCTTTAACAAACAGCATATGCACCGTGAAACAAAACAGCAGAGTCACACTACATCAGGAGTTTTCCACCTCCTGTTCGCTACGACGACCGTGCATCTGTTGTTCGCAGGAATCCTGTTGAGAAACATCTTCTGTGAACATGTAGAGGAGGAAGCCCAGTGTGCGTGTGTGCGTGTGTGCGTGTGTGTGGTTAGTCAGTCATGCGGCCACAGTAATCTCCATGAGTGCTGTCTGCTTCTCCATAAGGCCTGACTCAGACGGCGATGACCTCACCGCTGAACTGCTGGTTGTGTGTTTTTCTGTCAGCAGGGTTGTGTGTAGGTGTGTATTTGTGTGTCGCTGGCAAAAACAGGACATGTAACGAATTAAAAACAGCAAGTGGTTTGATTTGTTCTCATCATCAAAGCGCCATCTCCGCTGCTTTGTGCTCCATCACAATCCAGAATGATTAAAAGATGAGTTGACATTTCTAAAAGAAATATTGCCTACTTGTCACGGGTTAAAAGAGATAAATCGAAGGGAGATTATCGTAGATGCCAGTAGCACCCTCGGGGGCTCACATCGTCTTTGTGCACGATAAAGAACCCACACTCTTCCTCCCTTCCCTTCATCCATCTCCTCCTCATCTCCTCTCCCCATCTGCCATCAGGCTCTGTGGCATCTCCGTCTAGGCTTTCTCCAGCCTCAAGAGGACAGAGAAATGCAAGAGTGGTATTTGTTTTTTGCCCCTCAACCCTCCCTTTCTTTCTCTCCTTTGGCTCTCATATGATCCCCTTGAGCATTACACACTCTCGCTGCTCTCGTGCACATGTATTCACATGTATTCACATGGCTGCGGTGCACCACGCCGAGGGCCTCCTTGGGTGAGAAATGGCAGCTGCAGAGAGAGCGAGATGGAGAGAGAATGTGGTGGCTTTTTGAGTGTTGCCCGTCGAGGACATGGCACTCTCAGTCGCTTGTGGCCATGCATACACTATGCATGTTAGCACGTGTGTGCAAATACAATATAGCTGCACACACACACATATTCCAGAGTCCTGAATACAGCCTGAATGATACATTGGCATGGCCGAGCCCAAGGGTGATTCTAGCTTATGAAAGTGATATTGGTATTGGCTTATATTGTGGTGTTTTCTCAACAGTAAAAGTACATCTTTGACACAACTCTTAAATAACCACATTAAAGGGATATCATATTTATATCAGCTGTTTATTTAAAACAAAAAGACAAATTGCTGGCATAACATCAGTATTGGCCTCAGAAAGGCAGCATTGACGAGGCTCTAATGAATGGCGTGCTCATGAACCAGAAACTAAAGAAGACATTGGCATTTCTATAGACATTTGTGCTGAAGCAATTGATCGATAAGTCAATCCACAGAAAAGTAATCAGCAACAGTTTTGTAATCATTTGTGATTTATTTAGCAATGAGTTTAAGAGTCCGTAGTGACACCAGCAAACCTGTGAGGCTGTGGTGCAAAGTCTGACACCGGGTGGGGCAGTGTTTTTTTCTCTATTTCTAAAATGCTAACAATGACAATGCAAACATGTTTAGCAGGTATAATGTTTAACCATGTAAACATTCTAACATTTGCTGATTAGCATTAACCCACAGAGGGATGTGTCTAGAAGTTTACCCACAAGTTGCAAAAATGTTTGAAAAATCTCACGAGACTCGCTGTTGGACGACCTTCCATTGGAGGTCAATGCCTAACCTTTGGTGCAATGCCATTGTTCCGACGGTCCATTAGTCCGAAAAATGGCACAACAACACGTTATCCCGAACAGAAGTATATGGCTAATTATTGAAAAGTAAAATGACGTCGGACCTTCAGAATACTTTTTTTCCTAGCATGGCAAAGGCATGACCTGCCCTACTCTGCCTCTGGTTGGCTTACATTGACATTCTTACCCTAAACCTAACTAATCTCACTCCTCATGCCTGAACCCTAACCAACCCAACCAACGAAGGCATTCAATTCAACAAGATGGGAAGGTCCGATGATGTCGTACTGCATAATAATTAGCCCTGTGCTTTTGTCTGTTGCATGTAGAGTGTGTTTTCGGTACATTGTGCTTTTGAAACAATGGGCCATCAGGAACAATGGGTAGTCCCCTAACCTTTTAACCATTCAAGGTCAATACCTAACCTCAACCAATCTCACAAGAGTTTCGCAACTTGTGGGTTACCTTCTTGACACAACTGCCACAGAGGGCAGCTGAGGCTGATGGGAGTGTCATCATAGAATTTGGTCATAAATCAAAGTATTGATATGAAATTTTGACAAGACAATGGCGCTAGATGAAAAATCGGGATCACCAAAGTGATTACAATTCATCCTGAGAGGAACATGAAGGTGTGTACCAAATTTTGTGCCAATCCTTCTTGTAGATGTTGAGATATTTCACTGGATGAATGAAAAATTTGACCTGCTGAGATGGAAGATCAGGAGTCAGGATCACTAGTCGGCAGGCTTCTGACACATTTCATGGCGATCCATCCAATAGTTGTCGAGATGTTTCAGTCTGGACCAAAGTGGTGGGCCGACTGACATTGCACTCCCCTAGAGTCTACACCGCTAGCGTGGCTAAAAATAGCAAACTTTCACTGCTTCAAGCTCCTTAAATGTGAGGAATTGCTGCCTTGAACTGAATTGAATATCTTTTTTGTATCGTTTAACATTTAATGATGTCACCTCGGACTCTGGAAATGTGAAAAGTTTTTAACAGCCTATGTTACGCTGCTATGGACCATCTTCCTGTAGATTGACCTCTTACCCATACGGGTAGTGAACTGTATCCTTTTGTTCAGAAAACCAAAAATGATAGACAGATTAATTGATAGTGAAAGTAATTTTTTCAATTAGTTGCAGCCTTATACTTTCCAACATCATTAAAAGGATAGTTTGGGTGTTTTGAAGTGGGGTTGTATGAGCTACTTATTCATAGTCAGTGTATTACCTACAGGAATAGTTTGGAGAAACAGACAGGAGTTACTGCACGGAACTAAAGCAATGTACTGCTGTGGACGGGGCCAGCAGAAAAACAAATCAATATCAGTTTAAGTGTACGTTATATTTAGAATATTTTCACCGCTTTATCTTGCCGTCAGATAGCCGTTTCTGATGGGGAACTGAAGCCGTTTTATTCATTTATGCTCTCGCCAAAGCCACCAGACTCCATTTGACCTCACAGAACACAGTGGTTACTGGTCTACCGCTGCCTCGATTGGTTAGTTTGTTTGTGTGCTACTGTGTGACTTTGGTCAGTTCAGATTCACTGAAAATCTGCTAAAGTTAACTAATTTCTAACGATGATTATTTGTCGTTAAAAATTAGCTGACTTGCCTTCTTGAAATGCTTGTTTTAATATACCCACTGAGCGTTAATGTCCACCAAGCAGAGAATTATTTCTGCTTTCAGTGCAAAACTCCAATCTGCATTTTCATCTCCCCCCTCTCTCTCTCTCTCTCCCTCATTTTCTGACACTTAGCTCTCACTACACTCTGTCTTTCTCTCTCTCTGTGTCACCCTCTATGACACTCTGCGTCTCCGGCTTTGACGGCTTCATTTGCATGGACAGAATCAAAGTCTGTGTGTGATGCAGTGACTCAAATGTACCTTTGCTGAACACCCACGGATGCTGCTGTATCACGCTGCAGAGAAAAAAAAACACACTTCTTTTTTTGCACATTCAGTCTGACTGCTGATGAGGCTGTAGAGCTGTAGAAGTGTGTGTTTCGTCACATGCTGGCAATAAGCAGCATACGGTCTGTTTAGAGGTGATGCACAGGTGTGTGTGTGTGTGTGTGTGCATGTCAGGATGTGTGTGTTTGTTCTTATCGGTTTTTCTTTTAAAGTATAAGATATTGCATGGGCGTACAAATATGTCTTTTTGCATGGTGCATATACATGTGTGTGTGTATTTTGGAGTCTGGTGATGTAACTAACCTGATAACTACCTCGGCTGAGTTCTGATCAGATCTCAGGCGGTCTGCTTCCTGTCGGTGAGCTAAATAGGATTTCCCCAAAATCCTGCTCTGCTGCCCTGCTCTCCTTTTATGAGCAGCGACACACTCAACCAGAGTCCCTTGTAATATTTGCTTCATTTACTTTGCTCCTATTACCCCTTAACAGCGCCAGCATCAGCACTTCCAGTATTTATAGCCTGAACCTTGAGCTGCTGTTCTCTTTGTTGCAGTGCTTTTTATGACAAGATTTTCTCACCCCTCCTCCTTTATCTCTTTTCAACCCCACCACCGTTCTCTCTATCGTCCCTTCTGTACCGCTTTCATTTCCTCCTTTCTCTCTCTTCAACTCACTTCCCCTCCTTTCACCTCCGTGCTCTCTACACTCTCTCTTTCTCTCTCTCCTGCAGAGCCGGACTGGGCGTCGCTGACTCTGGGTGTGTTTGTCTGCCAGGCCTGCTCACTCCTTCACCGGAGCATCCCTCACATCAGCCGGGTCAAGTCTGTCCAGGACACGTGGGATGCCAGTGATGTGGAGGTACAGTAGGGCAGTAATAGCAAACATACATCGTACTCGCATCGCAAAACCCCCACTTCATTATATCCATCGTAAACATGTACACATCCTAAATAAAACAGCACCCTTTGTCTAATTCCAAAGTTATTCAGCTTAAAGAGGACCTATTATGCCTATTTTCAGGTTCATACGTGTATTTTGGGTTTCGACTAGATCATGTTTACATGCTTTAATGTTCAAAAACGGTTAAAAAAATACCTTCCTGAAAAGCCCAATCTGCTCTGATTGGTCAGCTCTCTTGTGATTGGTCAACTGAATCAAACTCTGTGGACTCCGCTCCAGCTCCGCTTACTAACTAGCTTTGTTTGAGGGTGTGCCAAACCGCTATAGGCAGGTATTTGCAAATGTGTTACTTGGTGACATCACCATGTTACGGAAGAAAAAGGCGGGACTTCAAGCGAGGCGTTTCAGGTAGTTCAGGAGCAGTGTTTCTGTGGGGGAGAGTAACTCCCTTTGGCGGGTGCAAACCTTTTACATGCACAAAAAAACTATATAATACACTGAAGGAAAAGGGAAAAAGCACAAAAAGCGTAGTAGGTCCCCTTTAAAGCATCATAATTCTCAAGTTAAAGGTACAGTGTGTAGGATTTGGCAGCATCTAGTAGTGTGGTTGCAGATTGGAACCAACGGAGTACCCTTTCGCTCACTCCTCCCTTTCCAAGACTGCGGTATAGTGAGCCGTAGAGTGCAAAACCGTGGCACAAACTGCCACTTTAAATCACTCCCACGTTCATTTTGGGGAATCCGCTTAACTCGCTTTCTTGCCGAAAAATTCAATGAGAGGATTGATACCACTCGCATATCTGGTAAATATGAAGCAACAGCCTGCAGCTCGTTAGCTTAGCTTAGCATAAAGATTAGAAACAGCTATTGTAGCTCTGTTTAAAGGTAACTAAATCGACAAAAAACAAAGTGTAAAAACGGTTGTTTTGCGCCTGACGGTTTCAGCAACCAATAGAGACCTTCAGGAAGTTACTGGTATTAATCTTCTAATTTAATTCTCAGCAAGAAAGCAAATGAGCTCACATTTTGGAAAAATTCCAAAATGTTGTAACTATTCCTTTAAGAACAAATCTGTTAGCACAAGTGTTTCTTGCATGAGGCCCAATATAATGACATCAACTGTGACCAAATTTAACTGTACTATATTTCTTTGTTTCTATGGAAACGATTTAGTCAGAGGACATTTTTTCTTAACAATATGACAGAAAATAAAGCAGGATGAGGAAACCTGTCACTGAACTAAAGGCAAAGTGCTCTACTTGCTGACACATGCTCTAGGTGCAGATCTCATTAACTCAAACTGCTGGCTAATGTTTCTTTTTTTGTACTTTTGTAGGTCAGGGATGGGGTTTTGAGGAAACTGGAGAACAATAGGTTACAATAGAAATAAAGAAAAGTTGTATCTGGCTTAATAACAGCCAATATTAAAGAGTTAAAAATGCTTTGATTGGCTGATACCAGCGCCTCAACACATCTCTAGTCCTTGCAAGACAATCAATTCAGCAACATTGCTCTTCAGCTGACCCTGACCTCTGACCTCCCTCTGGAAGGAGAGCATTTCCTCACAGGGATCAATGAAGTCCCATTCCATTAGTGAGACTGTTTACACTTATGTGTAAAAAAGAAGCTGAGCTGTCACGTGCCTTGCAAATATGCCCCCTTCAGAAATATGTCAGCAGGAAACATGACGGCTGTGCAAATTTGTGAAAACAGAAATAAATATTCTGAGGTTTGTAAAATGTTGCTTTTGCTTTGCTACGGAAGAGTGAAGTTGCCCCTCGAATGAATCATGTCAGCGGTTTAACACCACCACTGGGTGACAAAAGGGACTTTTGGGGCTTTGGGGGAGGTGATGCTGGCCTGAGTCATGACGAAAAACCCAAAGGTTGGGGATGTGGGAGGACAATATTTTAGATTGGGATGTAAAGGGGATTTGATTTAAGAGGAGAGTGAGGTTGTAAGAAGTAAAATGTAAGAATAATACTGTGGAGTGGTGAGTATTTGGAGGTTAAAACACCTAAATACAAGCAAGAGTATTTGACGATTGGAAGACTAGATTTGATTGCTGTGTTTGAAAAAAGGATAGTGAAGGCTTTGTGTTAAATCTCCCCTTCTGTAATCGTAGTATTGGGAGAGTTTAGGTTTTTATTTTTGAGACTTCTGGAGCTGTTGTGGTCCCACTTCAATAAAACATCCACAATAAGAGGAGACACTTTTGTTCTTTTCAAAATAATCTTCCATCTTCACAGGAATCACCTTCCTTAGATTTAGGCAACAAAGCTACTTAGACTTAGGAAAAGATCGACTTGGTTAGGATTAGGCAACAAAACGACTTAGTAAGGCTTTAGGAAAGTGGCAAAATTGACTGTAAGTATGGCAGTTACGTTACATATAAATCAACGTTGACTTCTGGTTTTACACGGGACACGAATGCCAGTCTCTTGGGCGAAAGAAACTGATGTGATGACTGAAGGAAAGTCAATATCAAGTCCCTGAATCTATCTTGAGATGAACTTTTCTTCAAGCAAATCAGCATTTTATTTTGAAGAATGTCTTTATGGCTTGTGGAAGCCTTTCACTGCCAAACAGGGTAATAGTAGCCTTATTAGGAGCTTACTGTTACAGCCTACAGGGTGAAGGAGTACAATGGAAAAGAGCAGTTTGGAGAAAGGCATTATCAGACAGCTGCAAAACTAAGAACAATAAATAGATAGAAGAAAATCATTCAAGTGTACAGTTGCCACACAACAAATAACTCTGTATTAAGGCTACTGGGACTTTCAAAAGGATGTGGTTGACCACATTTTTCTGGGGCCGTTTTTGAATGTGTACGTGTACTGTATGTGCCCGAACAGATGGTTGTAGAACAAATGAGATTCATCATTGTTACAGCGTGAAGGTGGGAGTATGCATGTTTTGATTAATAAGCCCCAGCTCTTCGTTTTATATGATGTCATTGTAGAGAGGAACAATCTGACTTTGGTGATAATATTTATTATTTTATTGAACAGTAACTGAATGTCAAGCTCTGCAGATGCTTGCAACTCACAGTCTGGAACAGTGAGCATGTTACATAAAGGGAAAGGCATACCTAATAAGAGCAGGGGTGATTATTAAATGGCACCAAAATGTTCCTGCATGAGCTTTCGCTTTGACGACACTGATATCATGCTCTAAATGTCACATCTGAGGTGTCAGATGCATCACATTGTGGCAGCAGATGTGTCACATGTTGATTTCCGTGACTTTCTTCAGAGGTTTGTGTTTTGGTTTGAATTTTCTGCCGCTGTTTGACCTTCACAATAAGACGCCACAGTGCTGCGTGTCTTCCCAGAGCCCCCTCAGAGGATAAGAGAGGCGTGTTGAGGGATTCAGCCAGCTGGATTGGGCTCAGGGATTATCCTCGGATGAAACACACAATGGAGAGAACGAGGGGAAGAGGGCAGACACGTCCCAATGCAGTGTAGCCAATTCCACAATTAATCCCATATCTGAAGAAGTTCTGTCACACTTAGGATTTTCTATGCTTTAGCCCATTTGTTGATGTCTCATTTAAAGTTTAATGCTGTTTTCTTTTTCCTTTTGTAGTTTTGTTGCCACAATTCTTCAGGTTTTATTTCCTTGGCTGGTATGAAAGAAGGGTTTTCAGAATAAAATACCTTTAGACTGTGGCTGGTTAGATATGCTGTTTGATCAAATTGATCTGGCTTCCCATTTATGGAGGACGGAACCCGCCAAAATTAAAAAATTAATAAATAAATAACTCGATAATGCATTTTTCCCCTATTTATTTCCCTAAACTTATTTACTTATACATATATATTTTATGAATATATATTTTTCAAAAAATAATAAAAATAGATACATTAAGGGAAAATCAAATAAAAAAGTAGATAGGGGAATTAATACAAAAAGTTAATAAATAAAGAAGCAAATTAAAACTAAAATTCTGTCACATTTTATCAATTAATTAATGCCTCCATTTATTTTTATATATTTTTGGTACATTTAATGGCATATGTATATATTTATTTATTTATCGAGTCATTTCTTTATTTGTTTTTTATTTTGGCAGGTTCCATCTTCCATACCCATTCACCCTGTACATGTAAAAAGCAGCATTGTGGAAACTGCTGTATATTCTATTGAAGTGAATATTTGACTGTGACTGTGACCAGTATTTAGATGACCAGGCTGTGTTGTCCTGTCTCCCTCTCAGTTGATGGCTGCTACGGGAAACAATGCAGCCAAGGCCAAATACGAGCAGAAGGTTCCTGCTTTCTACTACAGACCAACACACACTGACTGCAAGTAAGTGCTCCTTCTTTCACTCCACTCTTTCACAAAACACAAATACATGAGGTGCAGTCAGTATGAGTTTTATAAAGGTCAGTGTTTTGTGTCAATGTGTAATACAACCTTTAATGAACAAAATATCACAGGTGACTTTCAAGTTCACTTCTATTTTGACAACTGTTTCCTCTATAAATAAAGAGGTAGAGATTGGTGTGTCCTCTTTGGTTGGCATTGCTAACAGTTAACAATGCATGAGTGCCTTTTTCATGGAAGACATCTTCTTGACGTGTAGCTAAAAATGTATTTCATAGTATGAAAAGCACAGGAATAAACAATAAAATGTATGGTTGTTTAAAGTTATGGGTTTTAATGTTACAAGAAAAGACAAGACACCACACAAACAAAGTCTATTATTAATATTTGTATTATGAATTTTAAATTGATGGAGGTTTTATATTTGTAAAACTTCCCCAGGGCTTAGAAAAGCTATCTTTATTTGCGTGACGTATCAATGTAAACTCTTCATAAAGTCTATATGGGCAATATGCGGATGGGACCATTGAGAAACATTAGCACCTCATTTCCACATAGCTCTGTGTACGTATGCGAGTCAAAGTTCATTCTGTCCGATGGGAACCTCTGTGATCTCCGATGTGTTTGCGATTCTTTTTTTTTGGTCCATAATTTGCCTCGAGTACGTTGAAAAATGTGACCTTTTGCGGCAGACAACGGAGCCACAGGAAGTTAGCAAATTAGCCAATTAATAACTGATCAATTGATTGATGAATGTAATGCAGCTCTATTTATAATTTTTTTCCCAAGTGCAAAATTTGATGGCATATGCAGCAGTTTTGTGAAATATTTTATTTAAAAACGTATGAACCACTATGTACGCACGTTATATGTTACGCAGCTAGTATGCTACCAATGTTAACCTTAATGTTAACCCTTTTCACTTAGAAAAAATGAAACTTAACTTCTCCCCCCTATCTGTTTTGGCGTTTCCATCCATCCGTGAAGAGATGCACTTCCTTGCGTTGAACACTAGGGGGCCGTAATTACGAATTTAAGGACATAAAATGAAACTGTGTGGAAATATATATGACATAATGCACGTGCGCACAATAACGGAAGCAAACCCGGCTTATGCGCTGTTTGAGCAATTTTTTATTCAGGTGACTGGGCGCCATCTTTGAGTCCAGTATCCAGTTCTTACTGTAAATATAATACATCCATGCTAGAGAGTCGGGTGTTATTTATCCGTGGGTACGTTACTAGGAGCAACCTCTTCATGTCATTTGACATAGTCATTTGATTTATTGTAATATAATCATATTGATTAGTGCAGTTGTAAAGTCTTATTTCTGTATGTAGCCTAATGTTGGCCCTTGTTGAGCCTCAGTGAAAAGAAAATGTTGAATGCAGAGGCAGTTACACTGCAAAAAATGTGTGTAAAGTAATGCTAATACCACGTTGTGACGTTTATTCCTGTAAAAGAAGATATATACTGGTTCACACCTCTCATTGTGCTTAAATATCTCTTCCTCTTTGTGTGTATAAAAGGCCTATAAAAAGTGTTCACACACCCCCGTGGACTATTTCAGGTGTTATTGTTTTACAACTTTGAATCACAGTGGAAACTTTTTTGACAGCCTCACTGTTCCGTACGCATACATTTGAATTTTATGTGGAGGCTGCTGCATAGTACACACTTTTCTGTACCAACAAACATATGTATTTTTGAATCTGCCTCCAGGAATATTTTTTTCTTCTTACCTTTTACTTCTTCACACACTCTGGTTGTATAAGCTGAGGTAGTGACACAGATTTCCTTGGACATTCTAGCCTTGTCCATCCATCTCTCTCTTGTGTCTGCCTCCCTCCAACAGGACTTGATTAAAATAGACAGAAACCGAGCTAAGACAAGTAGAGTGAGAGGAAGCTCAGATGAAAGAGCAGTGTCTTCCTCAGTGTCTGCGCCACGGTGTCTGTTTGTGTTCACTCACTCTGCTCCCCCGAGGACCGCGGGCTTTAGTTCCCGTCCAGTGTCACTAGGAGGTGTCATTCAAAGAGGTATCCACTAAGAGTACGACACTTTACCTCCTGAACGCTTGTTTGGAGCCTGAAGGGGAGACTGAGAGGTAGAGAAGGAAACGGGATGAGAGAGACTGTTGGCATGGTGATGTGCTGACTGTTGCCATCCTCACACTGAGGAGGAAGACTAAAAGCTAAAATTGAGATTGCTTTCTTTGTGTGGTAGAAACTGTGGAAACAAAGGCATGTTGTTGAACATAAGCTCAAGGACTATTCCATTATTCACTTTAATCAGGACCGAAAGTAACAATAGAGAAAAAAAAAAAAAAAAAATATGAAATGCTCTACCATTGTAATAATCAATACCACTCAAGCTACAGGTTAGCTAGAGATATGATATATGATATTTGTTCAAGTCAGCACACTGACACACTGACAGCTGTTGTTACCTGTAGGGCTGCAGTTTGCCATGTTATGATCTGAGCATATTTTTTTTAATGCTAAATGCAGTACCTGTGAGGGTTTCTGGACAATATCTGTCATTGTTTTGTGTTGGTAATTGATTTCCAATAATAAATATATACATACATTTGCATAAAGCAGCATATTTGCCCACTCCCATGTTGACTAAAGTATTAAATACTTGACAAATCTCCCTTTAAAGTACATTTTGAACAGATAAAAAAATGTGCCGTTTATTTGCGATTAATCGTGGTTAAATATTTTAATCGATCAACAGCCCTAAAATGAATAAGTATTATTATTTATACATAATTAAGGGTAATTTCATCCTCACACATTCTTTGTATTTGTTTACAAAAATGTCAATAAATAAATTGTGTTTTGTAAATGGAGACTACCAGCAGCTGAGACGTAAAAGGTGCATTTTTACTTCTACAAACGGTATAAACGCAGATGATAACACTCACAGCTTAAAATGCTATTTAGTCCTATTTGACTAAAAGTGCCATTTGAGTATAAGACACTCAACTCTTGGATGTCTATAGGATAGGGTTTCACAATATGAGGAACATGTGTGGTATGCGATATGCAATAGAGCTTGCTCCTCACATCATTATAAGCAATCCTATGTCTTCTTATAGGGCTATATCATGGCATAGGGTACTTACTGTAGGTCACTTGACTTAAAACTATAGGATATTACTTCTGTTTTATAATGTTTGTGTAGTAAAATAAAGTCTAATACTGTGTAGAAATGGTTTCATATATGTGTGTGTGGGCAGCTAGTGAGTGTGTAACTGATGTGAAAGCTAACTGTGTGTTTTTCTTTGTCTCCAGGATGCTGAGAGAGCAGTGGATCAGAGCCAAGTACGAGAGGAATGAGTTTGAGTTTATCGAAAAACAGGAACCTTACTCTGCAGGTACGTGCACGCCGATATGTTTGTATTATTATACTTGTGAGGACCCTCATCCAAGCTGATTTGTTTTCAAGCTGAAGCAGATTCAATGTCCCCTCTGATTGAAATAAGACATGGCCACACAGCTTGAATATGTAATGATGCCATGTGCATTGAAAGGGTCTCAGCTATGTTAAAACACTATTAAAGGACTAGTTTGTCATTTTTGGTAAATACACTTGTGCGCTTTCTTAACTTTCGTAGCTTCATATTTGCTGGATAGATATGAGAGTGGTATCAATCGTATCATCTAACTCGGGGAAAGAAAGCGAATGAGCCTATTTCCCAAAATGTCAAATGCAGCTTTCAAAGAAAAAATGTTAAAATGTCATGGCTCAGCATTCAGAGAAAACCTTAGAAACGCCTCTGTGCTAAGCTAACCTTAAGAGTTAAGACCAGCAAAATACCCTTTCCTCATCTCCTCATCTAACCTTATTACTAAAAAACTGCCACCATTGTGTGGGCAACTGGGCAGTTCTGTTTTTAATGCTAAAAACATTGCTGAAACGTTGCAGTGTTGTCATTTCATGATTTTCTGTAATTGGCCTGTAAATATAGTGCAATATCTAATATTCGTCCTCATTTTCTGAATACAAAGACACCAAATAACACCAAATGGAGATATTGTTCCATGTGTTGTTGCTACATGTCATTATCTGTGTCTCCGTTCACATATTTTTATGCGCATTTTGAAGTTTTGCATCAGAAAAGCTGTATGGAAACGCCAAAATTCAATACAATTTCCTGCGAGAAAAACAATTTTACGCTCGCTTGAGGTGGTTTTTGCCTTCGTCGAAAAAGAGTTGACATCCATGTTTAGCCTATAGCGTCAACCAAACTACGCTCTAGCTGCGTTTATTCGTTTATTCAGTGTCTTCTAATGTTGCAAGCTGCAATTGGGAAAAAAAAAATCCTGTAATGTTTGTGTAGCAGTAGATGCGTTCGCCCAGTTAAAAGTATAGAAAGAACATAAACACGCACACAGATTCATGCACGCACAAACACACTCATATAGAAGCAAAAATGTCCGGCATGTTGTCGTGCTGATCTTGCCTTGTTTACCCTTCCATAAGCAGAACCTTGAAAACCCCTCGGACAAACATCTCCCAGTGGACGCCGGTAGCTGGAATTCAATTATCCTAAAACATCCATCGCCGACTTTCAAACGTTCATTTCCATCCTTCGTCTCCTAAGTGGTTGCGCGTATGTTTGCAGTTTAAAGCGCCGCCGTTGTATTTGAGCGGTGACACTGTAATTGCCACTGCCGATGAATAGAGGTGCCACTAAAACAGTTTAATGTGTGTTTGGTTGGTTGTGTGCAGCATTTGGTGTGTGGGGTGGATGTGTGTGTGTGTCAACTAGTATACATTTCACGCTTGTTGTAGATGGAGCTTTCTGATTGGCTTGCAGTGACCTCATTCGTTTATTGTTACACACACACACACACAGGCACGCAGACAGAGTGTAATAATATGAGTCATTCTGTCATCTCTATTTGTGCATTCATGCTTTCTTCATCACTCATTGTGTTGTGCGTGACATCTGTGTGTGTGTGTGTGTGTGGGGGTGGCTGAGGTTGACTACTGGCAGTAACCTGGCCTCTACAGTGGCCAATGTTAATATTGATCTGGTATGCAAAGGAGAGGAGGGAAGAAAAAGAGTGTGAGGGAAGGACGCGAGGGTGGGGACAAGGAGGGCTATTGATCGATGAGGTAATGCCAGTGTAGGTGAATGTTTCATGTCAGAAAGTCACAGCTACAAAGACACACACGCACACAAAGACGGAGCTGATTGAGTCCAGGGGACGAGAAGACAGAAGAAAGCTAATCAATGGCAGTGGGCATTTAATAAGGAGAATGTAAAACAGAGCAGTAGAGTAAAGGAATTGTGTGTGAAGGATTAGATTATGATACTGGAAGTATTGTATTTTGGTTTTAATTGATATCCCCTTTATCCATTCCTTCCTCTTTTTATACACACTAGTGCAGCGTCCGTTTTAAAACATGCCTGTTCAGAACGTGCCGATTGCTTGACCTCCGGTATTGCTGCTTGCAGCTTTCTCAAGAACCGCCCATCCAAACAACTTCACACTCGACTTGACACTGCGCTTCCTGAGCAATACACCTGCCATGACATAGTTGCGTTCCCTAGCAATGCGAGAGTATATATGCGGCATTTGGGGTGCAAAAGCTCACGCAAACGGTGACGGGAAAACTATTCATACCGGCAGCGATGCAAATTTGCGACACTTTTTCAATAAAAGGTTTGAACAGATTTGTGCAGGCAGAAGACCAACTACATGGATCATATTGACCCAGAGCAGCGTCTGGCAGTCTGTCTGAGGTAAAGTGTTGTATAGCCTTAAATACTGTAAGCTATTTTAGTTTCCTTTTAGCGAAATGCTCTGAGTGAATTTGCCTCTGGTAAACAGTTACGTAGTGTATATGTCTTTTATTGTGAAAGGTAAGAACAGAAAGAGTGGGTCTGGTCTGCGCTGCCTTTGTCAAGGTTAAAAGGAGTAGTAAAGTTTGCCGTCTTGGTGCAGACTACAGAGCCTCCGTGTTGTTGTTTACTATAGTGTACATATTGAATATATCCGTTCCACACAACCTGATTGGTTGATGCATTTATTTGTAGTGCGAAAGCTCAGAAAAATCAACCTCTGGGTTATGGGCCTTCACTCTCAGGCAACAGACTACACACTCCGACAGAGTAGGTGGCGGTATGCACCTTTGAAATAGCTTTTTGCGAATGCTATCTGCCAGTAAACACAAAAAAGAAGAAGAAGAAGAACCTACTCTGATTGGTCAAGAAGGTAGCGTTCCGGCTGTGGAGCTGATTGCGGCCACTCTAGACAATGTTTGTGACACGCCACGGTGCGTTTCAGAAGTGTTCCAGAAGCAGCTCTCCACTCTGCTCCACTAGGAATCCTTCAAGTGGGCACATACACAGTGGCCACATAACGCACTAGTATTAAATATGTCCTGTAGACATCAAGAGCTTGCACTGGACAATTCAATTTAATTCATTATGCTTTATTGGCATGAATGTAACAAGGACAATATTGCCAAAGTGACACTGCACTTCCTTGAGGTCCTCAGCAACACATCCGCCAAGTGTGAAGTCGATTGGATGAACGTTTGTCAAGATAATTGAAGGACAGACAGACAGAGACTCCTTCCATTTTAGTTAGATAAGAAATCTTTCTTCTAAACTTATCATGTAATTTCTTTTATTCTGTACTTTTCTATGTAATCGTTCAGAGCAAATGAACTCCTCTTTCATCCCATTCTTGTCATTTTCAGCGCAACTTTATTCTCCAATTGGTGCTCATTATAAAACACTCTGGATAACATCACGAGTCAAACGGCTGAAATGTAAATGAGTCACCTGATTATGCTTAGACATCTTCCACCCATTAAGGCACAGAAATAGATCCAGATTAGAAAGAAAACACGTCACAGCGTGACCAAAATAGAAGAGAAAAGACAAGAAAAGGAGGCTGTGTAGGCAGAGCTTTTTTTTTTTATTTTTACCAAAAATAGACAGCATTACAGGCTATAAATAGAACAGCATATCATTAACATAGAAATGGATGTTCTTTGGTTTTTTAGAGACAATCAAATCTCTCTGTTTGTTGTTTCATGCTGCATTTCCTGCTAAATCCTTCCCGGTCTGTCTGTTTGCCTGTTGGATGTTTTCTGTCTCTCCGTCTCCTTTTCCTTCCTCCGTCTTCTAAATGCGATTTCAAACGATCTTTGATTTCTGCTTAACTCGTGTATCATCTTACCCACAAACCAGTTACAACATCTCACCATTACCATTATAAATGCCTCCTCTGTTTAATCTCTCATCTGCTCCGATGGGTTTTTGATAACAGCCTCCCAACCTCAAACACTTCTTTTTCTCTCTCTCTCTCTCTCTCTCTCTCTCTCTACCCAGGGTACCGAGAGGGGTTTCTATGGAAACGAGGAAGAGACAACGGTCAGTTTCTCAGCCGAAAGTTCATCCTGTCGGAGAGGGAGGGGGCGCTGAAATACTTCAACAAGCAGGATGTAAGCAAGATGATGCAGCTGATTTTTAAAAGGTGTTTATAACAACACTCAGGAATATGAGACTTTCACTATTTGTTGTTCACGCCCTCCTCCACCAAGGCCAGGGATCCCAAAGCGGTGATGAAAATCGAGACCCTCAATGCCACCTTCCAACCGGCCAAGATCGGCAACCCCTGCGGCCTGCAGATCACCTACCTGAAAGACAACAGCACAAGGAACATCTTCGTCTACCACAGCGATGCTAAGGTACACCGTCTAACACTAATACAGGGTCAGTAGTATAATATGCATGCTGTCTGCTTTACTAAACGCACTTGGACTTGGAAATGTCCCTTAATAATTCATCTCCTTTTGGCTTTTTTTTCTGTATCTGTCCATTTGTAGTATCAGTGGCTTCAGTAGCTACAGTGCAGTCAGATAGTGACACAGTTTGTGTTGTTTTGGCTCTGAGACAATGACTACGAGGGTGAAGTGCTGACTTTTGGCTTAAATTCAAAGGTGTCTACATCTACATTTAGGGAAAAGAGTAGGGATTGACTTACCGTTCAAAAAGGAGGGCTATGGAAAAAAAGGGCTGCGACTGCTACAGTGTACAACCAGTATGGATGTGAATGACCTCAAACAGCTGAAAGTCAGCACTTTAAAGGTGCTCTATACCAGTGTTTTTGAAACTTCTTAGATTTGTGTGTAAATGAAGATTCCTGACCATTTTGATCGGGGCCGGCCACATCAGACATCACAATGGTTTTAAGACAAAAATTAATTGTTTTATATTCATGAATAACTGTATTTATTCTAATATTAATAAACATTTAGTCCCTGATATTGTTGGCTTAAAAGTGTTTAGTCAGTTTCACTGCAACAAGAGTTACAGCGGTGAAAAGTGTGTTTTTTCCTTCTTTATTTGTTCATTTGTTTGCGTTTTGAAGAGATATACGTTTGATAAATCACAACTTCGTTTTATGCGTGTTATTGAAAACATATACACATGTTAAATACTAGAATTAATACTCTAAAAGAGACCAAATGAATGGATTTATTCAAGTTAACAGGCTCTCGTTTTTTTTCCTCTCTTCAGTAAAAAAACAGAGCCTTTCATATTAGATTCAATGTTATAAGTAGGCTACAATTATCAGAACAATAAGAACATTCAGGCTCCCTCATGTGGCTCAAAGGTGTACTGCAGATATAAATCTAATAGACTATGGAATAAATTCGGCAAATTTATTTGTGCACCCTAATAAAATCTCCTGCGGCCCACCTGTGGGTCCAGACCCAGTCTTTGGGAACGACTGCTCTGTACGATATCCAGAGCATTCATACAGCAGCAAACAACTAGTAGCTATGTAAAGATATAGAGGAGTAACGTCTACCTGAGCAGAGAATGAAGTCGCTCTCCCTCTGTGTGTGTTGTAATCCGAGCTTCTCTGTGCTTTGCTTACATAGCCGGGCCGGCCGCCTGTGCTTTTAGTGCATGTTAGTGTATATGAGCGTGCCCAACTGGCTAGCTCATGGCCGCCGCTCTGCACTGCTCTCATACGGCGGTTACATCTGACAACGCCTTACTGGCCGACAGTGCCATTGTGGAAGCTTAGCACCCTCCCTCCGGTTCCCCCTCAGGTTAACACTGTTAGCTCTATCAGCACTGTTGCCATTGTTTTCACTCTTAGCACCATTAGCTGCGAGCTGCCGGCTCAGCCGTCGCCATGTTGAGAGCCGTGCAGAGGCAATGGAAATGTTCCCAATCTCGCATTTAGCACCTTTAACCTCGTATAGGCATTGTTTTATTTTAAAGATAATGTGTAACAGTCCTACAACATACAGACTGCACTGTATGTTTAATGTGAAATATGTTGTTTTTGCAAGTTTTGTTTTATTATTTTGGGGCTTTTTTTTCTTAAATGGATTTGAATTTAATGATGGAAAGGCCCCCCATTTACCCCAGCATCCACCTGTAGGGGGGAATTATCGTCACTCCCCATTCCATGCTGCGCTCAGCTTGGTGCTTCCTCGTGGGGAGCGATGAGTTCAGAGCCTAGACGCCAAATGTCAGCGCTGTACATATTCACATTTTAATCCGTTCCACATGAATTGACTGACTGAAAAATGCATCTTTTATTATTTGTTTTATCCATGTATCTACAATAAAGCAGTGGTTAAAGTATTTTACATTATTTGGTTTGTAGGGTCAACAGCAAACCTTTCGGAAATGTTTTGTAAATGGTATGGTAGCACTTTATTATATGGGTCCCATGATTTCCATATAATTTAATGGGAAGTTTCCTGGAAAGAACGATGTAATTTAGTACTAACGATTTAGAGGAATAGAAACAATACACCCACTCGTTTATTTTGTTTTTTGAGAAATTGTTGCATAATTGTGTCGATTTTATAAACTCTACATACTCTAAGTGTACATACAGTATATATATATGTGTGTGACCTCTGTCTCTCCAGAGAGAGAGAGAGTTAATGAAAAAGCAGACGATTAGACAGAAGATGGACAGATATGAATAGCCATTGAGAGTGAGTGGAGCCTGAGACTGAAGTAGCGCTGCTCCCTCTGCTGGCTGAGTCGTGCTCCTGAAGGCTGTGACAGAAAAAGAGTTCATCGGGTTCATTCAGTGTCACAGCCACTCTTGTTCTATGGTGGAGTTATCGACAGCACTGCAGCATCCACACAAGCACAGACACCTTTGACTACACCTTGCTGAAGCCTTCACTGGCATCGGAGAAAAAATAAAAAAAACTCACTCTCAGCCCAAAATGCACACTGTGAAAAGATACTGTGTGAATTCCAGCAGGATATGTTGCCGCTGACTGGTGTTTGCTTTTCACAGGAGATGGTCGACTGGTTCAACGCTATCAGGGCGGCCAGGTTCCACTACCTACAGGTGGCCTTCCCTGGAGCAAGTGACGAGGAGGTGAGGATTTAATCACACAACTTATTTTTTATGGAGAATTGTCAGAGGTGTCTGATCACAAAGCGTTCCTAAACCAAGAATGGAACCTTACGGAACATTACGAATAATTCATTTTAGGGGTTGACCTTTGAATAACAAGTGTTCTTTTTACTAATACGTGCATGCTTTTATTTCGTGTGATTCTCTTGTTTTTCGCCTCCAGCTGGTGCCCAAACTGACCCGGAACTTCATGAAGGAAGGCTTTATGGAGAAAACAGGTCCAAAGGTTTGTACTGTGTGGAGATAGCTCGATACCACTTTATAACGTTCGATACCACAACCTTGAGTATCTGCCGCTACCAATACCAATCCGATACCGTCTTTTTATCCTCTCTTAAACAGCTAAGTTTAATACATTTAATAACCCTTGTTACTTTACAAATTCAGCTTATAAACACAAAATATAACTCATATGAACTCATAAATGCTGACATATTATTAAAGACTAAACTAACAACAACAGTATATAAAGTCATTAAAATGAGCTCCACAGACGCCAACATAGAAGAGTGTATGTGACAGAAATGGGTCCGATATATCCGATGTAATGATTTTGGCCAGTATCGGAGCATCTCTATTACTGTGGTTATACTCACTTGATCCTATCACCCCTCTAAAGTCAAATCAGGAGTAATAATATTACTGCACTACACCTCAATTTCACAGTTACATTTGCCCAAATCTGACCAAAGTGCCTGCAGATCACGAATAGTATAATGGTTTCCAACTTTTTTTGCCTTATGACAACTTCAAATGAAGCAATGTCTACTTGCTCTCCCTCAACACATTGCAATGAGGGATCCTTCAGAATTCTTCTTTGAATAATTGCAGATAAATTAATTTGAGTTGTTGAGGCCCGAAATTATATTATTAATTATAATTTTGTATATCAGAACCTTTGTTTTTTTTTTACTGTTAAAGCTGCAGCTGGTAACTTTGAGCAAATATGATAAAAAGTTATTTTTAGAAAATGATCACTATATCCTGACAGTAGTGCATGAGACAGATAATCTGTGATCTGTAATCTTCTCTCTTTCTCTGCCACAGCACACAGAGGGCTTCAAGAAGAGGTGGTTTACTATGGATGACAGGAGACTCATGTATTTCAAAGACCCTCTGGTAAGAAGAGGCCTGTGCCCTCATTATCTCTCCTTCTGACTGATCACTTAGTTTGTTCACAGGACTTCCTCTCTGTCTGTCTGTCTGTCTGTCTGTCTGTCTGTCTGTCTCCCAGGATGCCTACGCCCGCGGTGAGGTCTTCATCGGCAGCAAGGAGAACAGCTACACCGTGCTGTCCGGCTTGCCCTCCTCCACACAGGGCTACCACTGGAACCACGGCATCACCATCGTCACGCCGGACAGGAAGTTCCTGTTTGCCTGCGAGACCGAGGCCGAGCAACGGGATTGGATATCTGCCTTCCAGAGGGTCATCAATCGACCAATGAGGCCGCAGGAATATGCAGGTGTGTAAAATTCCAAACGTTTGAATACTGAAAGAATTTATTTGCAGTAAGGGAACCCTTTTTTCTTCTTTTATGTTTCGATGTTTAAAGGAACCCTGTGGAGTTTTTTCCAGTAGCACTGTGGAGCAATGTTTTTAAAGATTGGGTCTCACTTGGTTTGTATCTTGTAACGTACATGATATAAACCAAGCAACAGAGACGCCACCAACGCTCTTTTCTTAAGTCATTTTTTGTATTTTTAGGCTGTAATCTCTGCTGTAATCGCTCCTCTCCTTCCTGCTGTTATTACACACAGTTCTGAGCTAACCATGATCCCTCCACCCATGCACTTGCCTCCTCTGTCAAGCCGTGACGTTTAGCCCGGGAATGTCTGGGGCTTATGAGAAATGTTTTCCATTTTGACACATTGTCACAGTTTTTGTCTCTAGTTCTCTATTCTGTCAGGGCTTTGTCTCCATGTGTCTCCCCTCCCCCCCCCTCCTCTTTCTGTTTCTCTTTTTTTCTCTCTGTTGCTGCTTTAGTAGCATCAGGGGCCATTGTTTTGTTATTCAAACCACACACTGTGATTTCTATATTGTTGCTTTATAGTAGAACTCGCTGTATGTGAGAAGAACTGGTGAATTTGTGGGACGTCAAGCCCCAGTGGCCTAATGGATAAGGCACTGGCCTCCTAAGCCAGGGATTGTGGGTTCGAATCCCATCTGGGGTGATTGACAGCAGAGTGGTGCAGCGGAAGCGTGCTGGGCCCATAACCCAGAGGTTGATGGCTTGAAACCATCCTCTGCTAACAGTCTTTTATTGGCAGTTGGGTGGTCTCTTCCACAGCGTTCTGACTGACACATTGACATGGGTAAAGCCACACTTGTAGTCACTCTAAAAGGGTCAACAGCTTAATCCAAGAAGAGTTAATGATCCTCACCCCGTGTCAATCAAGTGCTCATTGAAGTATTATGCCATTAAATAGCACTGGGAACTGGCTGACATTGCTTTTTTTAGATGGAATGGAACAGGGTGAAACAAAAAGATGGGATTGGTTGACGCTTCACTGCATCAATTGACTTTAGCGTGTGGCGCCCTGGTGAACTGGTAGGATGTAAAGCCCCAATGGCCTAATGGATAAGGCACTGGCTTCCTAAGCCAGGGATTGTGGGTTTGAGTTCCATCTGGGGTGATGGATAGGAACAAAAAAGCAACATAATAGCCATGTTTGCCTATCAAAGTTGATGGCAAGTCCCTTTTGGAGTGTTGATCAAGTGCTCATTGAACTATTAGGCCATTAACTAGCACTGGGAACTCACTACCGGCATACTTTTTAGATGGAACCGAACAGAATGAAACAAAATCATATGAGTGGTTGATGCTTCACGGCGTCATTGGATCTTATGGCAAGCCGCCTTGGTGAGCTTGTGGTATGTATAGCCCTGGTGGCCCAATTGACAAAGCACTGGCGTCCTAAGCCAGGGATTGTGGGTTTGAGTCCCATCTGGGGTGATTGAAATCAGAGTGGTCCTGTAGAAGCATACCCATACCCATAACCCAGCGAGCGATGGATAGACACCATCCTTTAATGCTGTGTTCACATTATGAGCAACAAAATGGCAACGTGTGGCCAGCGACATTGTCGGCGAGTCACTGTTGAAGTGTTGCTCAAGTGCTCATTAAGGTATTATGTCGTTAATTAGCACTGAGGACTGACAACATTTTTTTTTTTTTAGATGGAACCAAACCTGGTCAAACAAAACATATGATTGGTTGACTCTTCACTGTGTCCATGGTCTTTAGTGCGTCACGCCTTGGTGAACTTGAGGGATGTGAAGCCCTAGTGGCCTAATCGATGAGGCACTGGCCTCCTAAACCAGGGATTGTGAGTTTGAGTCCAATCTGGGTTGATTAAGAACAGAGTGACGCAATGGAAGGGTGCTGGGCCCATAACCCAGAGGTCGATGGATCGAAACCATCTTCTGCTAACAGAATTTTAATGTCTCGCAGGCTCTACCACTGCTTTCTGACTGAAAAACATTTGTACACATGTACCACATTTGTAGTCACTCTGAAAGGATCAACAGCAGAATCCAACAAGAGTTAATGATCCTCACCCTGGGACCTGTATCAAAGAGGGAGTACTTTGTGAAATGAGATGAAACAGTGGTTTACCAGCATGGAAATGTGGTTATATCACCATCAAAAAGTGATATTATCGAGGCGAATCGTGTTCCTGGGGTTTACTGTCCATATTCTAATGCCGTGTTCACACTATGAGCAACAAAATGGCCAAGCGTGGCCAGTGACATTGTTGGCTGTTGAAGTATTGCTCAAGCGCTCGTTGATGTATTATGCTAATAAGTAGCACTGGGAACTGGCTAACAGCTATTTTTTTAGATGGAACGGTACAGGGTGAAACAAAAACATATGATTGGTTGACGCTTCACTGCGTCCATGGTCTATAATGTGTCACACCTTGGTGAACTTGAGGGATGTCAAGCCCCAGTGGCCTAATGGATAAGGCACTGGCCTCCTAAGCCAGGGATTGTGGGTTTGAGTCCCGTCTGGGGTGATTGACAGCAGAGTGGTGCAGCGGAAGCGTGCTGGGCCCATAACCCAGAGGTCGATGGATCGAAACCATCCTCTGCTAACAGTCTTTTACTGGCGGCTGGATGGTCTCTTCCACTGCTTTCTGACTGACACAGTGACATGGGTAAAGCCACACTTGTAGTCAATCTGAAAGGGTCAACAGCTTAATCCAAGAAGAGTTAATGATCCTCACCTTGGGACCTGTGTCACAAAGTGAGTACTTCATTTGAAATGAGATGAAACAGTTATATGCCAGCATGAAAATGTGGTTATATCGCCCGCAAAAAGTGATATTATCGAAGTGAATCATGTTCCTGGGGTCTGCTGTCATGTTCTAATGCTGTGTTCACACTATGAGCGACAAAAGCAACAAAACGGCCAAGCATAGCCAGCAACATTGTCGGCGAGTCAGTGTTGAAGTGTTGCTCAAGCGGTCGTTGACGTATTATGCCGTTAAACAGCACTGAGAACCGGCTGATGGCATTTTTTTTAGATGGAACGGAACAGGGTGAAACAAAAACATATGATTGGTTGACGCTTCACTGCGTCCATGGTCTTTAATGCGTCATGCCTTGGTGAACTTGAGGGATGTCAAGCCCCAGTGGCCTAATGGATAAGGCACTGGCCTCCTAAGCCAGGGATTGTGGGTTCGAGTCCCATCTGGGGTGATTGACAGCAGAGTGGCGCAGCGGAAGCGTGCTGGGCCCATAACCCAGAGGTCGATGGATCGAAACCATCCTCTGCTAACAGTTTTTTACTGGCAGCTGGGTGGTCTCTTCCACTGCGTTCTGACTGACACATTGACATGGGTAGTGGTCCAGCTGAAGCATACTGGGCCCTTAACCCAGTGCATGGAGGACCGAAACCATCCTTTAATGCTGTGCTCACATTATGGGCAACAAAACGGCCAAGCGTGGCCAGCGACATTGTCGGCGAGTCACTGTTGAAGTGTTGCTCAAGTGCTCGTTGACGTATTATGCCGTTAAACAGCACTGAGAACCGGCTGATGGCATTTTTTTTAGATGGAACGGAACAGGGTGAAACAAAAACATATGATTGGTTGACTCTTCACCGCGTCATTGGACTTTAGTGTGTTACGCCTTGGTGAACTTGAGGGATGTCAAGCCCCAGTGGCCTAATGGATAAGGCACTGGCCTCCTAAGCCAGGGATTGTGGGTTCAAGTCCCGTCTGGGGTGATTGACAGCAGAGTGGCGCAGCGGAAGCGTGCTGGGCCCATAACCCAGAGGTCGATGGATCGAAACCATCCTCTGCTAACAGTTTTTTACTGGCAGTTGGGTGGTCTCTTCCACTGCGTTTGGACTGACGCATTGACATGGGTAAAGCCACATTTGTAGTCACTCTGAAAGGGTCAACAGTTTAATCCAAGAAGAGTTAATGATCCTCACCCTGGGACCTGTATCATAAAGTGAGTACTTCATTTGAAATGAGATGAAACAGTGATATACCAGCATGAAAATGTGGTTGTATCGCCCGCAAAAAGTGGTATTATTACTGGCTGACAGCGTTATTTTAGATGGAATGGAACAGGGTGAAACAAAAAGATAGGATTGGTTGACGCTTCAATGCATCAATTGACTCTAGTGTGTGGCGCCCTGGTGAATTTGAGGGATGTAAAGCCCCAGTGGCCCAATGGATAAGGCACTGGCCTCCTAAGCCAGGGATTGTGGGTTCAAGTCCCATCTGGGGTGATTAACAGCAGAGTGGCACAATGGAAGTGTGCTGGGCCACTCTTTATTCTGGGGCCCTGTGTTACGTCACATCGTCCATTCCATGTCCTTCTGTAACTTCATTCAATCTGTCAAAAATGAAGCGTGTTCTTGGGGTTTATTGTCCATATTCTAAGATCTTGCACAGTACATGGTACAAACCAAACCAAGAAGAAGAAGACAGAATTGACTTAGAATTCTTTCAAAAATGATTTCTGCAAATGTTTTTTCTGAGGAAAGATATGCATATTATTAGGCCTCAAAGATAAACAATGCGCTTTGGTGTGAAACAAGGATTACAAATTCACAAAAAAAGTCACAGGGTACCTTAAATTTCATCTCTTGTATGGCATGTGTTTGTAATAAATGTGCTGTTTCAGTAAAGGTTATTATTAGTTAGGAAATTAAGAGTGGGAAATGGTGAATGTATTCTACTTCAAGACAACTTTGACTCTTAACACAAAGCTCTCAGCAGCTTTAATGCAAAACCATTAGTGTTGCTCCTCAAAGCTGTTGAAAAACACAGCTATTTCTCTGTCAACCTGTATAACGTAGCCTTTCTTTTGTGTGTCTTTGCAGTGGAGGCCCATTTCAAACACAAGCCTTGAAGACCGCAGGAAGCCACAACTCAGCTGGACCGGCCCAGTCTCGTTCAGATCAGAGACAATCCCAACGTGTGACCAGAGACCATGGCGGGAGGCGGTGCGGTGGGGGTTTGGGGGGGACAGGAGGAGGTTTTTGGGATGAGAAAAGATGATGACGAAAAAGAAGCGAAAGGAGACAGCGGGACTCGAGCCTATCTATGTGTAGAAAACTTGAACTCTGATGGGACTGAAGGCCCATCATGGGAGGTTGAAACGTTGGTGATCAGAGGCCAAAGGGTAGATGATGTCATCACTATTGCGCCTACCAACCTTGTGCTATACATAATCATCCTACCTTACCTCAGCCATGTGGAACCCTAACCCCTGCAACAACCTCCCCTCTCTCAGATTTCGTCTCGTGAACGGTTCATTCTACCTGTAATCTAATGTAATTATGTAATCTAGAGTCATTTCACTGGTTGCTTAACAAAGACAATGCATTGTTAATTTATTGAATGTACAGTTTTGATGACAGTGGCTTACCTTGTGTGTGTGTGTGTGTGTGTGTGTGTGAGTGTGTGTGGAATCGTGACGTTTTTTCGTTGAGGACGCTGTGAGGTTGAAGCCTCTGGGCACTGAGACCCTGTTACACCTGAAACCTACAAAGTGCTGTTAACAACAAATATGCATAAACACACACACACAAACTCTCAGAGATCACCGTAGCTGTTAACGTAGCTGGAGGTGGCTGATCTGCATCCAGGCATGCAGGGTTCTTTAACAACCTCAATCTGACAGCTGTTCTCTTATTTATTTGTACTGTTGACAGTCATTGCTGCTTTAAAGGATTGTAATGTGACGGGATTGTAATTTATATAACACTTCTACTCTACAACTGTTTTTATTTACGTTGTGCATATTTTGTTTTAAAGACACATTGTTGTGTTGACCCTTAAATCACAGTGACGGTTTGTTTCATTATAAAGATCTTAACATGAATACAGATGAACCTGAAATCAAGTGGCAGTGTTTCATTTGTCGTCAGTGTTTCAGACATTTTTGCGCATTTTTGTCTTCTTTGGAACTACACACTAGTACAAATATGATACTCTAAGTAGGTTAATTAAAGGAGAATTCTGGTTTATTACAATGTGGTACTAATTTACATACTTTTGGCCCTCATTCTTATAGAGTGGTGCAGGATGACGTATTTTTGGGAACGAATGCAACAAACTACACCGCTGTCGCAAGACTTCACGTCACCACCACTAAGCTAAAGGCAGACTAGTGTTCGGTTCGATGTTGTTAAGTAGTCTCATTTAGCCATTTGTTAGCAACCGCCTTTAATAAGTCACGTAAAGCTTAAAAAGTAGGATATATATATCTATATCTTTATAGATATAGATATATATACTGTATATAGTTCCCCCATGTTAAACAAAAGCAGGAAAAGTGCCCTCTATGGTAGATAAAACAAGGGTGCCCTTCCAGTAGAAAAAATTAGATGACGTGCCCACTAGCGGTGGTCTTAAAATTGAGAAAACATGATGTAGTGCCATGTAGACTGCCTTACATGCTAGAAAACTATGCGTGCTGTTGCCCCACCGCATGCAGCTGGTGCCCTTTTTAGGACCCTACTGAGAAGTAAAACGTTTCCCTCTTCCAGGTCTGTTTGTTATTGTGTTTGAATCCTGCTCAAGGAGAAGTCTCGTTGTGAAATCTGAATATCGGTACACTCTGGCTCAAATAAATACGGAGGTGGCCATCGGATTCAAAGACCTCATCCACATTGTGGAAATCATCTATATATTCAGCCATGACATTGAAAATCATTTAGATATCACAAAGCTACTCTTTCTGTACTCCAACGGAACAAATTCTACCTGGCTGGCAGGCGTGTTTCCATCATGGACATATTCCACTATTCCACCGTTGTCTTCCGGCAACCGCGCCAGATTTCAGAACGAGACTTTTCCTTGAGTGAGATTTGTTCCATAATGTTAGAAACTTATAATAACAATCAGAGCCTGTCATGGCAAAAACAAGCGCTTTTACTGGATGTAAATGACTGTGCCAGCTTGCCCCAATAGCACCATATTGCAGCCCGTGAGCAGCTACAGCACACTCCCTCAATACTGGACCAATTTCAAAAATTGTTGTCCCTATTAGTCAGTTAGACACAAAAACGTTCCTCTTTAAGTTATTTTCAACCAAAGACCCAAGTTAGCCTTTTGGCTCTTGCCTTGTTAAACTCTGACTTTGTAGTGATGCCATTTCCAGATCTCAGCAATTCATTTGGTTCAACACCCAAGTTTAACCAGAACTTCCTATTATTTCTGAGCATGAGCACCTTAAAGGCAATGCTTTAATGAAAGTGCAGTTACATCCATTTATCCAGCAGATAAAGGGAGTCCAAAAGGGAGTTTTTTTCACTAAACTGATGCATGTCTGTGCATTAAAAGAGTGCAATGGACAATAAAAAAGTATTATAATTGACACTGCACAACCAGAGATATCATCTGTGTTATTCCACAAATTCTTCTTCTCTGCCAAAACCTGGCACCTACTTTACCCACAATGCAACTCAACCACAGACAGAGAATCACAGGTGTTATGCTAGTAGTGGCTAATGTAGCCTCAAAGTTGCAAGCCTCAAGCAGAGAGGAGCGGGTCTGGTTGGCTCACTTCTTCCTATTTTCACGCCCTGGGTTCTTTTCTTTTTTTAAACTTTTAGTCTTCAGCTACAGCTGCTGCTGTTCAGTAGACTTCAGGCAGCTCCCTCTGGAGCCACTAAAGTCTTTATGCAACTTTTGTTCACATACATATGCAGTAGTACTCTCCAAGACCTGTAAACAGACTTTGATGTGTAAAATCAGCACACTAAGTATAGAGTTTGAGCCAGGAGGCGATTAGCTTAGCTTTGCATAAAGACTGGAGGAAGCAGAGGGGTAAAAGCTAGCCTGACTCTTTACAAAAGTTTATAACTCCTTAAAACCATAGCCTGTTATTTTTTTTTAACAATTCTGTTAGTTTGCAGACTAAAGAAACAAGATATGTGTTAGTTAGTGGGCTTTAGAGGTGTTTGAGCCAGGAACCGATTAGCTTAGCTTTGCATGAAGACTGGAAGCATGGGAATAGGTAGCCTGGCTAATTACAAAAAAATGTAAGATCTTAAAGGTCCCATATTATGCTAATTTTCAGGTTCATACTTGTATTTTGTGTTTCTACTAGAACATGTTCACATGCTGTAATGTTAAAAAAAAACTTTATTTTCCTCATACTGTCAGCCTGAATATGCCTGTAGTCACCCTCTGTCTAAAACTCTCCGTTTTACTGCATTTTGACGGAATTGCAACAGAATTGCATTGTTTGGCAACAGCTTGGGTCCATGTGTACTTCCTGTCAGCTGATGATATTCACATACACTGCAACCAGGAATAAACTGGGACACATTTAGAATGTTGTTGTTTTAAAATTGTGTCAAGGGTCTAAATATCGTATATTCGTGACATCACAAATGGGCAGAAATCCTGACAGCTTGTTTCAAACGCGCAATTTCTGAATACGGCCTGTGTGTATTTCTCCGTATATTGAGCGTTTTGATAGTTTAACAGTATTTATAAAGAACTTAAACCTGCTTTATAATGTAAGACCTGAAAATCTCACTTTTTACAATATGGGACCCATATAGGAAAAAAAAGTTATATAAATTAGTGGAGACATAATAAACGTAGATGCTTCCATACAGGGCACAAGGCAAACTGCAACACTCATTGTGGACAGTGCAGTACTCCAGTATTTTCCTATTTATAAAGACCTAATACTGTTCACTTATTTTATATGACAGTAGATGGCGCTCATCAGTCACATAAGGAGATCACTATGTGTCGGACAAAGTGTGAACTGGTCCGGTGGTGTAAATGTCACCTGATGATCTCGCCACTCTTACACAAACTTCCACATATACGCTGCTGCGCTGGCTCCGGGGCCTCACGGAATTATGGGTAAATCAATGTTGCTTCTGTCTGGCCTCCTTGTTGTCATTGGCAACCAGGTTGTCACGGTAAACTGCTCGGACAGTGAGCCACTGAGCTGCAGCAGGCACGTTGGACCCACACAGGAAGTGTTTAAAAGCGGGTGGGACACCGGCTCAGCGGCCACCGTGTTTGTCCTAAAGAGAGTATGGTCGGTGAGGTGGTGGCAGGCACGTGGCGCAAACATTTATTAATAGTAAAGCTGCTGCTTCAGTACACACTAGTTTGACCTGAATATTAAAGGATTAAATCACTTTTGGTCATTTATATGTTCTAACCGTGTGGGGATTACATATTATTATGTTTGAGTGTGGGACTTGTTCTTTAAAACTCCTTTAAACCCTTTAGATACATTTGAAAACACATTAAAGTCAGACTAGATTCATGACAATAAGTCGAAGCCTTTTTCTGTGTCATAAGTCAACGGAGCATTTCTTGTTTCAGTGCATGGAAAACCCAATCCAGCTGTCCCGTCCATCAGGCCCTGCAGCCGACACTCCAGCCAGAGCCGGGGCTGTGAAATTAGCTAATCTCCTCACAGGAAGCCCAGCAGGAGCAGCTGTTGGATTGGAAAGCAACTGGAAATGCTGCAGGAGAGAGGAACAGGTCAGCAGTAAGAGCAAGAATATCACATTTGAATCCATTGTGTCCGCTGAGTGTTGTGACTGTGACCCTTACATTCCTTTCTTTTAGCATCCTGTAATGTTGTGATCTACAATTTTCCGATTATTCTACAGTGGCACGGTGTCGTTGTCGTCACGCACCGGATGTCACCTTAATGTGTGAGAAACAGAAATGTATTGTGAAATAAATGGGATGGCTAAACCACACATGGTCCCAGTATGTCACATTTTGATGGCATTTCTCCTGAGTACAGAAATGATTTGACCCTCAAAGAGGACTTAGATTTGGGTTCAGATTATAACCAGACTCCAGGAAGTCGCTACACCCGACCAAGTACTAACCTGACACAGTTTGTTTTTTGTATGGATTAAACATTATTATTAGTGAGCTTAAAGTATCTATAATTGATATTTTTATAATAACGATGTATCAAATGACAATGTGTAAGGGGTCACTCGTAATGATGAACCTACGGAGAATTGTCACCTGAATCTGCAGCTGCCCTCGGCTTTACGGAGCTTTATAGTGACTTTCAGCTCATTGTTTAGCTGTCCGGCTCGCATTGTTCCTGTTTTTGGTTCACTCTCACCGCTCTCATAGCATCGTTTTGGCCACAGCCGGCAGCTGTTTTGAATGAAAATATCCACTGATATAGTGTTGCTTCATATCTGCTGGATGTATAACATGTCTAAAGGCCTTTACACGCTGGGTCTGTGACAAATAAACGACACACAAATGTGAAATACTTGCCTGCAAATATTATATATCTAGGGCCTTTATTGTGAAGGTTGAAAGGAGTAATGAAGTTTGCCGTCATGGTTCGGACTACAGAGCCTCCGTGTTGTTGTTTCATTAATATAGGCGTAACTCAAACCGTTCCGCACAACGTGATTGGTTGATGCCTTTATTTGCGGTGCGACATCTCCGAAAGATTTACCTAGTTTTTTTTTAAAATTATGTTGGATTTTCGCCGTGTAATATTCACATTTTGTGTTAAATTCTGCATGACAAAGACAGTTCTAAAAAAATATATTGCAAATTAATTGCACATAAAAATGCCCCTGGTGTGTGAAGGCCTTAAGATTAAAACTAATCTTAATTAGCTGTTAGGTGGATTTGGTTACCTTTGGACAGAGCCTAGCTGTTCCCCTCTGCTTTTAATCTTTATGCTAGGCTGTAGCTTCTATTTAGCAGACAGACATGAAAGTGGTATGGATCTTCTCATAGAACTCTCTGCAAAAAAAATGTTTCCCAAAATTTCAAACAATTGCAATCTTTTTTTTATCAGGCTGCTGGGAAACATTTTTGTCGTCTCAAGTTAAGCAGATCTTGTATTTTCATTCTTATTGCTTGTTATACAGGGTCTACAATAATACCCTACATTAAGACAAAAATAAATAAGACGAAGGTACCATCTCTCAGTCCCTACGTGTACATGGCTCAAATGACAACACTTTCTTGTTGGCTAAAACATCCTTACAGAATAACGCAGACTCTTTACATAATTATGGCCTATAAAAGGAAAAAAAAATAAAATACCTTCAGATTTAATCAAAATGTAACACAGTAGACTTTGGAACCCATTGATGTGAAGGTGAGGGTAAAGATTTTACTCTTTAAGTGGAAAAACTGCTATTAAACCTGAGACTCCCTGCCTTAAATAGGTGCTACATACCAAAATGTCATTAGTGTGGAGTTTAAATGGAACGTTTTAGTCTAATACAGGTTTAAATGTCATGCGTCAGTCCTTTTCAGTCAGAAAAGAGTAAAAAAACACTGAATCTTTGTTAATCTTATGATTTTTTTTCCCCATGAAAATGAACAAATGTGACAATATATTGACGCACAATATGAACAGATATCAGCACTGTCTTTCAGAAATCCATACTGGTCAAAGCCTTAGGGATTAATCTCTAGACATTGTCTTAGAAGTCATTAAAGCAGGCCACTGTTCTGTCCCAATCTGAGTAGTGTTTGCTCATCTTCAAGGCCTGGTGAGTGTTGTGTAGATGGGCTGCTCCCAGCCAGATGGAGGACTGTGTGGAGGTGGTGCCAAGGCCAGGCTGTTGATGAGCGGTGCGGCGTAAGGCCTGCGAGAGGAGTGAAGGTACGGGTACTGATACAGACTGGTAGGGTACCCGGAGAAGGCACTGTAGAAACTAGAGCTTTGGAGGTCAGCGTAGTCAGACTGGTTGGTGGAGGATGAGGAGGAAGTGGAGGTGTATTCAGGTTGTGGCGGTGGCGGAGTGGAGGAGGAGGAGCTGCTGTAGTGACCCGGGCTCATCTGCTCAGTTTTAATCTGAGGTTTTTGTCTGGCGGTGTCCTCGACGTGGAGCCTGTGTGTGTCACGACTGGAAGACGATGGTGGCGTTCCAGTGGCCCCGCTTTTGGGTGTCCAAGTGTGGGAGTGAGAGTGGATGCCGGGCAGGATGAAGGATCCAGGAGGGTTGTTGTGTCCGTGGCTGCTATCCGGCGGGGTTAGGAGAGTGGGGGCGTGGCTGTTGGGAGGGAGGTATTGGTCGAACTCGTGGACGTCGAACCCATCGATGGTACCGATGACGTCGGTGCTGAGCTCTGAGATGTCCACGTTACTGAAGTCGATGTTCTGGCGGCCGGTGGGGGGAACGGAGCTGGTGCTGCTGTCTGCAGACCGCTGGCCCTCGTGTTTGTTCCCCATGTGGAGGTCAGTTTTAGGGGTAGTAGGAGGTGTTGGAGGTCCATGAGACTGACCTGGAAACCAAAACCAAGGAAGCACCAATCAATATTTCCGTACCAAAGCTATAAAGGTAGGTTGTGACACATGCTCTGATAAAAAAGTATATTATCTCACCCGTCCTATCTGGATGGTAATGATGGTGCACTTCCCCTGTACCAGCCAGCCGGGCCACCCCTGGCTCTGTCTTAAACAAGCCCTGCTGCTGCTGCGGGACCAGTCCGGGTCTACAGTCCCCCTGTCCCGGTTTGGTGCTCTTGCGTCTCCGAGGCTGGTACTTGTAGTCCGGATAGTCTTTCTTGTGCTGCATCCTCAGCCTCTCGGCCTCCTCGACGAAAGGGCGCTTCTCTGTTTCAGAGAGAAGTCTGAGGATGAGAGGAAGGAGTCACTGGATTATGGAAGGTCCTTTTAAACACCAGCAAGTACATTGGCTATGCAATGTATATTAATTCCAAAATGGTTACACGTTTCCATATGTTCTGCATTTGTGTCTGCCAAGTACAACCGAACGCTGACATTTGTAGGTGACCGAAGAGGTTATAATTAACTGGATTAACTTTCATAAACTGAAAACACACTGTGAAAGGGTTAAAGTTGTAAGACGAAAATCCGGACAACTCCCAGATGAGCAACACCATGGTAGCGATCTGTCAAACATCCCCTGCTTTATGGTATATTTGGCTCTAAATGGGACCATCATTTACTAAATGAACATCATGCTGTATTGAAGAAGACTTCAATCTAGTGATTGAGACCATAAACTCATGTTTACAATGTTTACTGAGGTAATAAATCAAGTGAGAAGTAGGCTCATTTTCTCATAGACTTCTATACAATCAGACTTCTTTTAGCAACCAGAGGAGTCGCCCCCTGCTGGCTGTTAGAAAGAATGCAAGTTTAAGGCAATGGGAAGGAGGCACGAAGGAAATGACAAATTGAAATAATTCTTATTACTGAATGACATTTTGTGCACTTGTATAATTCACACCTCTACAATTCAAAAGGAAATATTGCACTTTTAACTCCGCAATCATATCACATATGATGAGCTAATAAAGTGTGATGCACTGTTATAAATTAAACCAATTAGTCCCACCTCAGCAACAGTAAAATGCACATTAATGCATCAGTAACAATAACCCAAAACTATCATATAGTATAAGACACAGGGTCTCTTTTCTGTATAATGAGTACTGTTACTTTTGATACTTTAAGTACATTTAGCTAATAATACTCACATACATTTACTTAAGTGACATTTTCAGTACAAAGTAACAAAGTGTTTCTATTGCACATGCAGGAAAACACACACACACTCTGTATGCCTTCTAATTCTATATCACTTTTTGCAACTCTTTTTACTTGAAGTAATGCACAATTTCGGCCAATTAATAGTGATAATTTTAATGCTCAGTACTTTCATAAATACTGTTAGCTGTAATTTTATCAGAGGAGTTTCAAAAAGGAAAAAATCTTCATTTAATAGTTGTGGTCTTCAGACTTCAGTTGCATACAGTACTAACTGCTCATATACTAACTGCTCTCAAGTTGAGAGTCCAGTATAGTACCCTCCAGTACCCACCTCCACAGTTTGCCCAGCGTCTTGCTGAGCTCGGCGTTGTGCAGATGAGGATACTGATCCGCCAGCTTCTTCCTCGCAGCCTGCGCCCAAACCATGAAGGCGTTCATGGGCCGTTTCACGTGAGGCTTGTTCTTCAGCCCTCTCTCCCCATGAGCGGGCATCGGTACCAGCGACCAGTCGTAACCCTTCAGCACCTGTGACACCGCGTCTCGGATGCAGGCTGGAAAACGCTCAGCCTCCTCCGCTCCACCGCTCCTCTCCGGTGCGTTGTTGTGCGTAATCCCGGGCTGGAGAGCTGGAGAGGTCGGAGACTCTGAGTCTGATCCATGCTGCTGGGACATGGAGCTGTCGCTGCCTGCTGCTGGACTGCCAGGATGGTCTACCAAGGACTTGCTCTCTTCTGTCATTCTTGGAGGGTAAAAAGTTGCTAGAAGAACTCTCCAAATGCGTAATTGCGCACGGCTCTGTTGGACGACTGTTTCACCCTGAAATCAAGTAAAATCCCAAATTTCTCGTCTTGAAGTATTCCTCTCCGGGTCCTCCTCCACAGCCAGGCAACGTGTGACTGATCTGCCTCTATTTTCTTTTTAGTACATTAACATTTCTCTTTACTCGCATCACTCCACCCCTCGTGTCCTATTGGCTTTGGCAAAGTTTTACAGGCACAAGTTCCTCAACACCAGTTCCTCCTAGTTTGGCATAACGGAGCAGCAGCAGGCAGATACTTGTTGATAGTTGATATTAAATTTAGAATTTAAAACAAAATTGTGTGATGGTTTGGATAGTCTATAAGCAATAAGAGTTAGACCTATGGCTGGATGGGTTTGATTTGTTTGTCCAAGTGTTCTAATTGAGTATTACACTTTCATACTATTATAAGATAGATACTTTTACATCACTACAGTTCAGAGACTAATCATACAGCCTACTTTCTGTTTCTATTCATTTATCTGACTCTAGTGACTATTTAGAGTCTCAATATATAATAGGCTATGTCATAATATCACACATTCTTATACACTAAACTGCCGACCAGTGTAAAGAAGTAGCACTTCAAAGTAGCTCCAGCTAGTATAACATTAAAATTCTTTTTTCATATTAATGCATAAGTAATAGTATTTCAATAATATAATATGTTATAGTTTTTTTTATTATTGTTATTATTATTATTATTATTATTATTATTATTATTATACACCTATAGATAGAGATAACTTTTCACATGTGTTTATTTCAATTATTCTTTTTTTTAATTATTGTTCTCTTATTTATCCAGCTATTATTTTTTACTCATAATAACAATAATAATAATAAGCTAGTATAACATTAAATGCTGCTTACATATTAATAGATAAGTAATAATATTCCAATAATATAATATGTTCTTGTTTCGATACAAAGATCTTAATACCTGTTCCACCAGTATTTTTATTATTATTATTGTTATTATTATTATTATTATTATTATTATTATTATTATTATTATTATTATTATTATTATTATTATTATACACATATACACCCGCAGGATAGAGATAACTTTTCACGTTTGTTTTTTAATTATTGTTTTTTGAATTAGGATTCTGTTGTTTATTCAGCTATTATTTTTGACTACGACTACTACTAATAATAATTATAATTATTAAAATAATTTGCACTTCCGCGTCTGTAGTAGTCACGTGACCGTGGAGCCCTCAGACATGGCGTCCACCGGTGGTGGTGTCGACAGGTCGCAGAGCTCTGTGAGGAAGAGACGTGTTGAGAGCAGAAAGACGGAGTCAAAGAGTCCCGACAGCAGTGAAGAACATGGAGCAGACAACAGTGGAGACACGGAGAAAGAAAAGAGACAGAGTCAGTCGTTACAGACTGGAACTTACTGGCTCACTCGCATCCTGCTGCTGCGATCCGTCGCCTTCATCTACTGTAAGCAGGTTGACATTCACTGACTAGTCGGGCTGTCAGTCACTGTCAGTCAGTCCTCTCCACTGGAGTCAGTCATTAGCTTGTTTATAGCTAGTTAACAGCTAGTTAGTAAGCTTAGCTAGTTAGTTTAATTTGAAATGATAGCTCTCTTGTTCATGTTCTCCTTTTAGTGTGCTAGTTGGTGTGTTGACATTGTGTCTAACTGTCTTCATTTGCAGCCTTATGTTTACTCTTTGTCTTTGACATGTACAAAACAGGATAAACACTTTATAGTGAGATATTTAAGTTGGTGTCACTGGTGCAACACTTAACCTTTGCCCATGTCCTGTAATGACAGAGTAACAGTGCACCATTTAATATGTGTAAACACTTTGATTTCGAAGTTTAGAGTAATTTAGTGACATTTGCTGAGAAATAGTTCTGTAGCACCATTGCCTCTGGTAACTGAGTGATGCAAGTGTTGATCTTCATTATCTTTCACAGTTAATTAGATATTTTCTATTTAGGTATAAAGTAGTAATACTTCTATGTAAGAGTCCTGTATTTAAATTTTCACTTTACTATAAGTACAAAACTATTGGCAACCAAATATATAAGCATATCAAAAGTAAAACTACTCATTAGGTAGAATGACCAATTTCAGAGTGTTTATTAATTAATTAATTTATTCATCCATCCATCCATCCATCCATCCATCCATTCATTCATTCATTCATTCATTCATGGGCAATATCAATATTCAATACTCTGTGCAACATCAACATTTCATATTCATGTGCAATATCGTGAACCCAACCACTCATTCAGTCTATTTTTTTATATTTATTTTTTTACTGTTTACTTATATTCTATCTTTATTTGTACTTGCTTATTTATTAGATCTTGTTTTTTCACTGATTCCCCTTGTTGTTTTACACTTTCCCCATTTGCTTCTGTAATAAATAGTAACCGATTATCTTATCTCATCTCATACTATGATTATTACTGATACAACAATCGTAATCTGCATGTTAATGTCGTAGCTGGTCAACTTGGAGCTAATCTTTACTGCTTTATACTGTATGTTGTAGCAATACATCATACTTGATAAGCTGCTCATATGTTTTCTGTGTAAACTCCTGGTCTCATTCCTGTGGGTGACAGTAAAATGTAGGGTTGTAAAAGGCACAGTATTGTCCTCTGAATTGTAATGGAGTAGAAATATAAATGCACATACTATATAGTAAAATAAAAGTACCTTCAAATTGTACTTGAGTGCAGTACTTGAATGTTGTTTTACTGGTTAGCAATGAGTCATATTTGTGTTTGTTCCTTTATCCCCTGTTGTCTCCTCTCTTTTTCTGTAGTCGTGGCGTTCAGCGTTGCTTACAACCAGAACAAGCAGCTGATAGGCGAGCGCGGCCTGATGCCCTGCAAGAACTACCTCAACAGTGTGAAACGCTATGTGGGGGGAAAGATCGGCATGGCCGCTTTCGCGTACACGCCCTCCATCCTCTGGTTCTTTGACTGGAGCGACATGGATGCCAACCTGGATGGCATCGCCCTGGTGGGGATGGCGCTGTCTGGGTTTGTCCTGGTGACGGGAATGGCCAACATGGTGATCATGGTTACACTGTGGGTGCTTTACCACTCCCTGGTCAGCGTGGGACAGCTGTGGTGAGTATACACATACATAAATACTCCCATACAACGGGGATTATATGGAAATGACAAATTGTGTTGCGAAAACCTGTTATATACAATTTTGCAAAATAAAATGATCAGATTCAGCTTTTAAAAACTCGTTAGTATCCTTTAAATGTTTTGCTTTTATTCCCTTATATCATAGTGATCTTTTAAAGCTGCACTAATCAATATTTTATACTTTAACAAGCGTGAAAGGTTGCTTGTTTTCACAAACCCACAAAGCATTATCAGCCAAATTTGCAGCTGTTAGTCTATTTTGGATCCCTGTTTTGGTTACCTGGCCCGCAACTCTACTCTCTTCAACCACAGTAGGCAGCTATTTTCATCAAAAAACCTCTGATAAACCCACTGCACACTTATTGGCCAGCACCAAACAGCAGACAAAGTTAGCAACTAGTTTGTAGATGTAGCAGAACATTAAGCAGCCAAAGAGCCAGAGTTGGTGGAGACCAAAAACAGAGCTAAAAAGAGAGTAAATATTGGACTTACATTCATCAGGTGGACAGTGACACAACTCAGAACTAATGCTTATATTGTGACTCTGTGTCTGCTGGATGTGTAAACTGGCATTTTAGGCATTTTCCCCTGTCCCCAAGTGGCCAAAAAATATATTATTGCTAAAAGAAAATAGCCAGTTTTGTCAAATTTAGTTCATTCTAGCTACTTCCTTCTAGTCCCTCAGTTTTGATACCCAAAAAATAAAAAAAACACAATTTTTCTCATACCGTCAGTACCTCCTTTTCACCTCTTGAAAAGCCCACTCTGTTGTGATTGGTCAACCCAACCAAACTCTTCGGACTCCGTTCCAGCTCCGCTCTAACTAGCTTTGTTTGAGGGCGTGCCAAACTAATCACTAGGCAGGTATTATGCAAATATGTGACTTGGTGACATCACTATGTTACGGAAGAAAAGGCAGGACTTCAAGCGAGGCGTTTCAGGCAGTTCAGGAGCAGTGTTTCTGTAGGGGAGAGTAACTCTCTTTGGCGTGGACTTTGGGCTGTGTAACTTTGCAGACCTTTTGCATGCACAAAAAACGATATAACACTCTAAAGGAAAGGGAAAAGCATGAAAGCATAAGAGGTCCCCTTTAAAAATGGCCACACACACCCTTTTCATTCTCTGCTAGAAACTCAAATCCTAATCATATTGAAAGCATAATAAGTTGCTTTAATTGCCATAAATATATGAGATATGAGAATATTCTCGAAAGGACTGGTTTACCATTACAACTTTAAAACAACTTTTTAAGATTATAAATTGTCAGTGTTGTATATCCAGCCTGTTCTGCTGCCCCCAAGTGACAAAAAACCCCCCAAACAATTATTGCTGCTTTAAATAAATTCAATGTATTTCTTTCAAATCCTTTAGTTTAAATGTTAAAGAATGGATCATTTTTGTTATACTGAGGTGTCCTTTTTGTTTTTTTCTCTTTCTAGGTACTCCTTCGGTAAGTGAACTTCACTGTCGACGCCAGTTTTCAACCTTAACACAAAATCCAGGACCGCTTCTTTTGTTCCTCCACATCAAATAGAGGAAGTGGGTTTGAGGCAAAGCATTTATGTGAGACACTCAGGTTTGGATGTCATTGTAGTTTGTTTATAGTGAAACCGACGTGTTGAAGTCCCTTAAACCAAACCTGTATGTGAGCTGACCTCTTTTGGCACATCTGATGCATGCACTGTAAATAGTTAGACTGATGTTTTTAGAGTAGAAATGGATATATATGATTTCATTTAATTAAGGAGGGTTGAGATGAGCACCCAGTGTGATTCTATTGGGAACTGATCTTCATGCAGCTATAGAGTCATGGATCATAACCATAATACAGCACATGAATCTACTTTTATGCTTATGCTTGTGAGTAACCGTCCCAGCTTTCTCATGATTGTTTACAGCCAGTTATTGGGTTAAAACACAGTCCCTGACAGAATGACGGTCTACTGATGTGCAGTATTGCCTCCTTACTTTGTGAACCCAATAAACTGTCATGAACGTAATAATAAAGAGGGGGGAGGACAGAAAGGAGAAAGTATAAATAGGAGTTTGTATGTAGGGCTCCGGCCCAGATAAGTGGCGAGGTCAGTGGCAGCTCTGTGATTGGTTAATGACACTTTGTAGTCAGAGACGCCAGGCCAGTGTCTGTGGTTGGGAGTTGTGGCTTCTGTTTTGCTTTTTTAAAAAAGTTTTTTTTTTCTTTTTCTCTCACTCTCACTGTCTTTCTCCCTCGCTAACTGTTTTCTTTTGGTCCTATTATCACCCTGTATAGCTGACAGTGCAGCTTCAAGTCTGCAGACAGAGCTCCTCTGATTGTTCCCAAGTCTAGAGGCCTGTTAGGGTCATTAGTCTCTGGAATATATGACAGACAGACATAGTTCAGTCCCTTTTTTAAAAATGAAAAACTCAAAAATTAAGTTAAACAATCTTTACACAAGGTCTTCTGGAGCTTTTGGCCATATAACATGGTCTTCATCAGTACATGAAGTTTGCTCAGTTGTCATCAAACTGCAGATTTCAAACTCTCCATTCTTCTAATCACTTTTAGTGTGATTTTTTTTAGCCAAGCTAGCAGCATGGCTATATAGGGATGGGCTGGCAATGTTGGTCAGTTGGTCCACCACTGTGGCCCAGACTGAAATATTTCAACAATAATTTGATAGATAGCAGTGATATTTTATACAGACATGCATGGTTCCCAGAGGATGAAGCCTACTGGATCTGGTGATCCCTGACTTTTCATCTACTTTTCACCAGCAGGTCAAAGTTTTCACTTATCCTGCGGAAAATTTCAACATCTACTAGATGGATTGGCGCAACATTTTTTTCAGACATTCAAGGTCTCTATAGGATGTATCCTAATGACTGATCACCTTTTCTCTAGCACCACAACAAGGTCGACATTCGTGGCTTTAAGTGAAATGTCTCAACAACTGTTGTGTGAATCAGCATGACATTTGGTACACACATTCATGCCCCCGTCAGGATGAATTTCGTTGATCCCTTAACTTTTTATTTTTTCTAGCACAATTTAGTATTTATTAGCAAATTTTAGAATGCTTACATGCTGAACTAAGATGGTGAACATGGTAAACCCTGGTGGCTGGCTGCAGTATAAGTCATAAATCCCGCCCTCTCTGTGTTAGCGGATGGGACATGGGCCAAACTAAAAAAGTCAAAGTACACGTCAAATATGTTTTTCCTAAAGATGGTTTCTGTAATTCTAGGTAGTTCTTATCACTCTGATGTATGTTCAAGTGTTCATTTTTCTGATAAGTTTGATTTTATTTAGTGATTTGATGCTATAAAAAGGGGCTGAGACGTCATGATTGACAGCTGCTCTAAGTGAAGCAGTCGCAGCCGGGTGGCTCGGGAATTGTACGAGAGAGGAGATGTAACTTTAACTTTCCATAACCGTCACAAGTGTGTGTAATAGAACATGTGTCAATTTGATCATGCGTGCAGTTATAAGGATATTATAGTTAATTGCTGTGTCTTTCTCGCCAAACATCTCCTGTGGTGCTAACGTAGCAGCTACCGTAGGTGGCTCACACTAGCAAGCTGTGGCCGTGCTAGGCTCGTGATTGGCTCGGGCGGATGTGTGGGTACCGCTGCTCCGGGCCCCCCGATCACTACTACGCAACGCAGACTGTGGCTCCAAATGACGTCAAAATCGTTGTTCGAATGTTTCGCTTCACTTTTGTACAGAGGGATGAAGTGGAGTCACGGTGTCCAACTATATATATATATACAGACTAAGCTCTCAGTAAATATGCTTAAAATCAGTTATAAATCAGCACCTGTAACCATGCTTGAAATGATCAACTGCTTTAAGCAGCACCAAACACAGTTTCTGTGTAAAAATGAGTCTGTTTCAGAGAGGTCTCTCCAACACTGTTTACCATATCCTGTTTACTTAGATTACATCATATTCTAGATTAAGATATGAACAGCTCATAGCCCACAAATGTAGGTCTGTGGTTTAGCTCGAGTGTTCTGCGTGCAGCTAATAGCATTAAGCATTGTTTGCTGTTCTGTGGCACATTGCCCCTTAGTTTAGAGGAACACTTTTTTTTTTTTTACGAATGCCCCTCTGATGATTTGTCCAGGTTGGGAGAGTCAGCTGTTGGAGACAGGGTTTCTGGCCATTTTCCTGTGTCCGGTGTGGAGTCTGTCCCAGGTCCCCCGCCGCTGTCCCCCCTCCCTCATCTGCATCTGGACCTTCAGATGGCTCATTGTTCGCATCATGCTGGGAGCTGTGAGTAAAACACTTTACAAATACACATAACTAGGGGTTTTGCTGCATCTCTCGGACCACCGGAACTAGAGAGTTCAACGACTTTGACAGAAAACAACAAAAAATAGCAATGAGATCATGTTTGCATGTAACTTCTCGTAGCTGCAGTTTAACTTGTCAAACACAATCAAATTGAATTGATTGGAGTTGATTTAATTTAATGCCAGCAGCACCTTGACTAACACATTTCCTGTCGGGAGACCCTGAACAGGCATTGATAACATTCCTCTCTAGGAGGAAAGCAGATATGGTAAATTCAAGCAGAAAGGCATGTATCGTACACACACACACACACACACACCTGAATACATCCAGCAAGCTAACACGGAGAAATAAAACCATTTTGTAACGGTATGATTCCCCGGGATATTCCAGTGTTTGTCCTCCTCATTTTAGATCGTTACTTTTGGAGCAGTGCTTCGCTGTAAAACACCGCCAGTATTTAGAAATCCAACCCAAATATATGGTCGGCTAAACAACATGTCTGGTTGTTTGACAGTTTCCATGGTAAATTTTAGACCACCGGCTCGGTTTTTATCTGCCAATCACTGCAGTTGCAGGGTTTTTCCTATTAGGACCATGAAGAGAGCTGAAACACAAGGGGAACCACCTCGGCCCTGTTTAACTGTAGAGACCTCATTTCATTCAGTAATATGCAAAGTCATTACAATGTTGAGAGTTTAGTTGTAAAGTTAGATAGCCCCCATTTCTTACAGCTCGTCTGCACTTACTGTTACAGAATTGGTGATTGCAGAAATATAATTTTTACTGTTGAATTATGGTATGTTGGACTGCATTTATGTCCAAAAGGGTGGAAGGAAAAGTATTGTTTGAAAAAAATGATGAATTTAATGATTTTGTATTTATGATTTTTGGCCCATGACATAATATTTTTGTTACCAGAAATATTCATCAAATTTTGGAACAGAACTCTTGACATTACAAGTATACATATTTAAAGCTGCAGTCGGTAGCTTTGAGCAAATTTGATAAAAAGTTATTTTTATAAAACTGTCACTATATCCTGACAGTAGTGCATGAGACAGATAATATAAAAATCATGTTCCTCTGTGTCCTCCTGTACTCCGCATTTGCAAGATTTCACTGCGCCCGAACGTATCAGAGCCAAGGAGACTTGAACGCAGCTGTCAATCACTACTCGCGAAACTCGCAAACTCTGATCAAAAATTTAATTAGACATTAACAGTAGCTGGAAGCGGTTAGGTTATTAATGTATGTGCTGTGCAACAACAGATTCATTGACAAAAAAATGAATGTGTGACTAATTGAATAGTCGGTAATTCAATCAGTCAGTCAGTTTTCAAGCAAAAAATGTGCGGCTTTTTTCGTCTTACATGACAGTAAATTTGATATTTTTTGGTTTGAGGCCGTTTGTTGGCTAAAAAAAGACATTTAATGGTATCACCTTGGGCTCCAGGAAATTGTGATGGCCATTTTTCACTTTTCTTATGTTTTAAATACTATTAATTGATTAAATGTGCAGTGTGTAGGATTTAGAGGCATCTAGCTGTGAGGTTGCAGATTGCAACCAACTGAAACCTTTCCCATGTGCCAAGCGTGGAGAACTACGGTGGCCCACGCAAAAACAAAAAATGGTGAATGTCCCTATCTAGAGCCAGTGTTTGGTTTGTCCGTTCTGGGCTACCGTAGAACATGGCGACGGCTCATTCTAAGGTTACGGAAACACGATTCTTATTTTCAGGTGATTATACACTAAAGAAAGCATAGTTATTAATAGTATATTCCATTTCTGCCATTAGATCTCTCTAAATGCTACACACTGTTCCTTTAATTGAGAAAATACTCGACAGATTGATCGAAAATGAAAATCTTTTGCTGCAGCCCTAGTACTCTGCATGTCGGCTTTTTCAGCATGATATTCACTTAATCTGTTCGTGGCAGTTGGCTACTATCGTACTTGTTTCCTAGTTCGAATTAAACCCAACATTATACTTCATTGTTTAATAGATATTTCATTACTATGTAAGTGTTTTTAGATTTTTGAATGTTTGCATGGGTTAATCTCCTCCAGCGAAATTAGCAAAAGGTCTCAGACTGTGTGCAAAGTATTTCAGGAAGTCACCATGACATATTCTAAAATCTGCTGAACAGATCACTTTCAACCCGATTGGATCAGATGATTCAAATTGGGCGATTATCCAGATCTGGGAATTTCACAATGAGATTTTCATTTTTGTTTTGGTACATTTATAACAGTGCTGCATTCAAGTGCTGGTAAAAATGTCAGACATCCAGAACTTGGAAAGTTTTGTCAGGAAATCAAATCCAGACGTCAAACAATAAACAAAGGAAACAAGAATGTCACCGAGGCTACGTTTTCTCTCAGCTACTCAGCTACATGTCGTTTCCTCATCTTTACCGACTCTGCGTGAGGTGTTTTGTGAAAATATGCAACTATGTAATTCCCCGAAATTGCATTTGCCTATACTTCATAGAGACAAATCCATTGCAGATTACATGATAATACGTTGGGAGAGTTCAAGTTCTTTGAAACTAGGAAGAGCAAAGTCTCCGTCACAGTGACTGTGTTTGTGTAGCAGCTCAGCAGTGTGAAGCCCAGTCCAGCCCCTGCCCACAGACCATCAGTGTTTGATCCAGGCCGGTCACTGTCATTTATCTGTCTGACAGCCTGTGGTTCACCGCTGCCCTGTAAGTGCTCTACAGTTTCTGCTTGTGAGGATGACATGACTTAGCAGCACACGCTTCAAAGGACCCCACGGTCGTAGGAAATGAGTGGGAGATGAGGGTGCATGAGCCCACCCATCATGCTTGTTGAGTGTAGTTTCACGGCATGACTAAGAAGTGACCCAAATGGTCACACTGTGGTTACACGCTTTAATCCGTGATGCCTCTTTTTCTGTCCCCATATCATGGTACCTGCTGTCATGGTGGCATTTGTCACGTCAGTATTTGGATTTAAGATGGGTAACTTATATTAATACGTGGGATGGGCTCATGTGCTTTTATACGACCAATACTGATGTTGCATCTTCCCGTTATTATCCTTCTAGCCAGCTGTTGCAATAATTCAATACAAATACTGTATAGTCTGTGTGTCAGCCGGGTGTACCGCTAGTGAGTGTCCGATAAACCGTGTGTTTATGTGCTACGTTCACAGCTGAATCGTTGCCGGTGGCTTCGTGTTCGCCGTTGTCACACACACACGGTCTGTCAGCGCGGTGTAAAGTTAGCGAGTGTCCGACAGACCGTGTGTGTCTTGCGGCAGTGAGTGTGGGGTTGTCGGTGGCGTTATAGTTGTGAACGTAGCTGTAGCAGTGTGTGTACAGTTTATTTGCTGGAATAAATGCTACAACTCCTCAGACCCAAGCAAGGTTCTCACTTAAGGTGGGCTGTTAAGGTGGACCAGCTATTCTCCTTTAAGTGACAAGCCGCTCCTCTGAGTTTTGCTCAGCTTTTTATTTAATAATTAATATTTCTTTTAACCGTTTAACCGATAGCATTAATCGCTAAAAATGCTTAATGTCGATTAATGGTTAAACGGTTAATTATAACCTTCACGGAGTCCGCAGTGTTGCTCTGCTGTGTTTCTATAGTAGCCCAGAACGGACAAACCAAACACTGGCTCTAGAGGTGGTAAGGATAGCCTCTGAGCGAGGCTAACGGCGTTACCACGGTTTTGAACTCGGAGGCTCACGTTACCGCAGACTTGGAAAGGGAGGAGTGAGCGGAGCGGTGCTCTGTTGGTTGCAATCTGCAACCACACCACTACATGTCACTAAATCCTACACACTGTCCCTTTAAGACGCAGTATCTTTCTTTAGAAAATAAACGTTAATGAGAGTGTTGTGGAAAAGAATCCCATAAATATAGAAGGAATCAAATGCTCCTTTATCCTTGATTACCTTATAATAACAACAGACTCTGCTAAGCTACATAAAGCACCACCTCATATGGGAAGTAATTGGCTCATTAGAACAAATAGAACTTCCATCACACACAGTAGGTTGCCCAAACATAATCACTTCCAACATATGGCTGCAAAAATACAATAAAAGTCAGATGACCATATGTTATGCTAAACAAGAGTGTTGACATAGAAATATTTGCTAATTAATAGATTAATTGCCCTTATTAGTGTGGTCATTAGCATAGCTGGATGTGTTCAATACATCATGCACATTGTGTTGGGACATTAAGCAGCTGGTGGGATTCGTGCTGCACCAAGGTTGTTTACATCAGCAGCCTGTGCGGGTTAATCAGGCGAGAAGCTACAGAAAGTGTAGCTAATGTGATCTGATCGGACCATGTTGGCTCACAAACTGTGAAATACAGTAAATATTCTGAAATACAATTAGCCATGTTTACATAAGGGCAGAGTGAAAAAGTAGTGGCGATTCACATGCAGCCCTTCAGCCCTCTTTAATTTCCTTTTCCTTACAAATAAATTAGCGTTGAGGTTTCAGTGGACCTCAATGGCTGTAAAATCTGGTAATGCTGTTTGATTATTATGTTAGGGTGATACATTTTAGAGTGCGTGTTTAGGTGCCTCTCATCTCTGTCCACATCGCTGTAGTTCTTCATAAAAAGTTAAAGGTGCAGTGTGTGGGATCTGGCGGCATCTAGCAGTGACACAACGATTCATATTTTCAGGTGATTGTACACTAAAGAAAACATATGTGTTAATGTTATATTCCATTTCTGCCAATAGATCCCCTTAAATGTTGCACAAAGTTCCTTTAAAGGATGTTGGCATCTCTACAAATTGGCCGTGCAGCCTCTGATGGCTCAGTCTATTCAGTGTGGCTTAATGCTACAGCGAGTTAATGGTTTCCAGTTTGGCCGGAACAAAATATCAATGTGGAAGTCTTTTTTTAACCTGTACTAGTCTTTGTACTGAGGCTTTACTTCTAATATGCCAACAAAATATTCAAAACAGGCTAAATGAATTGATAACGGAGCACCCATCTTTACTTGCTAGCAGTTTACTGATAGCATAGCATTTGCAAAGCGAAAAATATTTTAGGAAATGTGCTTGTATCCTGGCTTTTTCCATCATCACATAAGAAGGTATAGAGATATGTCCAGAATCTGGTTAGCATTGTCTTAGCTTAGCACAAATATTGGAATCAGAGGGGGAACTGCTAGCCAAGCAAGCTAGTATCCTGGGTGGTGTCCAGTGTCTACAGTGCTAACCACGGAGAGTGTTTAGCATTAATTTCTCCTTAATGAAACCCTGTCAGCTGAATCATGTTGTTTAATAAATAATAAAGCCAGTGAATATGGGTTTCTTGATATTTAATTTGTCACAGAATGAGTTGCCTTGGGACAAGGCACATTTCTTGTGAAGAAACTCTTAAATGATTCATTTCTCTGGTTTTCTACTAAATGTTTATGAGCTTCCTGTTTAAAGCGCTGGCATGGAGATTGTGAATTGGATTACACATTTCACTGCTGGCAGGAACATCTCTATGAAACACTCCCAACAGTTGGAAGTGCTATGCTAGGTGTGGAGTTTTGGGTGTTAACTGGGATTAGAGTTAGCGTGAGAATGTGTTTTGTGGGTGCAGATCAGATTGGTTTGCCTGTTGCTAAGGATCTTGGGATGTAGTGTTGCTGGCACGCTGACCAGGGTGTTGGTGTTCAACTGGCCGACTGGAATAGGTTTGACTGTTATGATAAATATCTGTGGTGAGAGTGACTTTGAGGCGTACAAGTGTGGTTGATGATGAGGTCCTATGATCTTGCTTTACTGCTGCTGCACAGTGGCTCTGACCTATTTAGAAAGTTTTCTTTTCTTTTACTGTTACACGGAACAGTCTGGTAAATAACTGTTTTACTAAGAGAAGAGTTTTGTTTTGTGGTGCTCTAATTTCTTCTTTCTAATGTTCAAGCAGGATTGAATAGCTTACAGAAAATGTACGTCTGAAATAGGTGACCCTTTCTTTCCCCCATTTCCCCTACTCTCCTATGTTTTATAAATACAAAACCTGAATTGATTTCCTAAACCTCTTTATGAAATAATCTGAAATGATTACATTAGCTCTGTTTGGCTCTCCACTAACTCCTGGGGGAAATATCTGGCTGTGTAGCAGCTAAATGCTCCACTATGCTCATCAACTAGTCGCTAACTGCTGTCTGCCTGCTGTTAAGTGCTCGGTAGGTAGCGCACAGCGAGTTTATCACAGCTTTTTCGCTGAAAACAGATGTCTACTTTGGCCGAAAATGCAGATGAGAGCTGTGAGACTGAAAAAAAACAACAGTGAGCAAATTGGAAATGGGACTGTGTCATCACCGGTAGATTAATCATGAAAATTAAAAACTGTCATGGCCATTTTCAAAAGGGTCCCTTGACCCCTGACCTCAAGATATGTGAATGAAAATGGGTTCTATGGGTACCCACGAGTCTCCCCTTTACAGACATGCCCACTTTATGATAATCACATGCAGTTTGGGGCAAGTCATAGTCAAGTCAGCACACTGACAGCTGTTGTTGCCTGTTGGGTTTATGTACCTGTGAGGGTTTCTGGGCAATATTTGTCATTGTTTTGTTTTGTTAATTCTTTTTCAGTAGTAAACATATACATACATTTGCATAAAGCAAGCATATTTGCCCTTTAAGGTACATTTTGAACAGATAAAAAATCCGGATTAATTTGCGATTAATCACAATTAACTATGGACAATCATGCAATTAATCGCGATTAAATATTTTAATCGATTGATAGCCCTAATTAGTAGCAAATGTTTTGTTAGCATTTAGTTAGCATAACATTAGCTAGCTTATCTTTGTCTGGATGATTGTGTAATTGGCATTTGACTTGTAGATCTGAAGGTCCTTTACCCACCCGTTTGTACATTGGAAATGGGCCTCCAAAGATTTTAATATTTTGAATCGCAGACAGGTGTAACATCAGGCGCTAACACCAAACACCAGATGGATATCAGTGACTGCAACAGGTGGCAAGCTGTCAGGGTCTTTTGACCAGGATCAATATCATTAACTAACTTCAGTTTTTTTAATATAGCGCTCCTTTGCCTCTTCTCTTGATATGGCGATTGACAGGTGACAGATGACCAGACCGGTGACAGATAATGACAGCTACCGTAGGCCCAATTTTTTTTCCTAGGATGGCAAAGTCATGACCAACCGCCCTACTCTGCCTCTGACTCTACGTATGCTATCCTCCAAAAATGGTGGCGCCACCCCAGAAGTGCCCGACGATTCCCATTACCTGTAGAGCTGAGGGGAACTGCAGAGACGAATGATAATTCGTTGTGGGTTTGTCACTATGTGCTGATATGAATTCCTTTTGAATGAAGGATATCCTGGAAAAATTCCATGCCCGTGTCCGTCACAGTGCTAAAAATGAGGGCCTGCTGTGGCGCTGCCACCGTGGTTCCTGTTGCTTTCTTTTTGAAACCCTGTTTTTTTTATTGTTGGGATCCGGGGTAAGGCGTTGCTTTGCCAGTCTCTCCCTTTGAAATGGTGCCGTCTACCTCATGTCATATGTATTTTTGTCAGTCTGGGTGTACCTGGAAGACAGAGCTTGTGGTCTTTACCTCAGTTGCTTTGTAAGTTCCTTTTTTAGCGAGTTGAATCAGTCTCCCTGTGACTTATTTGGTATAACATGCTGACAGAATTTGTCACGGTCTCTTTTAGCGGTGAAGTCGATGGTGAATTTACCATTTTTTTCTAGCTCGTCTAGAAATAGTGTAGACATTTTATTTGTTATTCTCTTAATTAAATCTCCGTGTTCTTCCTGGAAAAGTGCTAAATTCACATCAGTATCCTCTCCCCGGGGCTCTGCAGGGCTCTGTTTATGTCAAGGTCTGCATATCAGCTTGTAATTGATGACATTTCAGGATCTCATGACTGAATTGGATTATCAGCAACATCTTCGGCCGCATCGTCTAAACAGCCAGCAGCAAGCAGTCAGCAGGCGAGCTCATAATCAGAGTGAAATGTCCTGGCTTTTTCTAAATCTGGTTAGAGAAGTTAGCGGACGATTTTTTCCGCATTCCATGCGGCGGGCTGATGTGTCAATATTGACAGTCCCGTGTCCTGGATAGCTTTACTTAGTTCATTTGGTGAAAAACAGGCTTGGAGCAGAGGACACTTTCAGTGTTTCCCAGTGAATTATGTGAGCAATTTTATGATTAGTATGGGGGGTTATTACCTGCGTCAGTTAGTGATTTCCTTCATTTCCCAAAATGCTTTGATAGCAGAGTACTTCCTCATTTTTTTCAGTCAAAAACAGGCTACAGAAGCATTTCTCTTTTTTCATGTTGCACGATATATATGATTTTTAGGGAGAGCGTTCCTGTTCAGTTCCTGACACCCTGTATAGTTAGATTTATTATTGCTTATTGCTTGTCTGCATGCGTAGCTCTCTGTAAGTGGGAAGTCGGTGTAGCTGTTAGGTCAGAACACCTCATGATGTGTTCAGACGGCAAGCAAATTAGATTTGTCCTTTTTAGATTTGCTCTGTAAGGCAGACCGTCCACTTTGTAGTGTAGTAAAGTCAGGGGACTGAAATGGATCCGTGTGTTTAGAGTTGGTGCGGTAATATGAACTAAAGAAGAGTGGTCAACATTATACTTATTTCCTCAAAAAGAAAATAAAGATTATCCTTCAAAAAGGCCTCATATGTGACAGCAGAATTAACCCTTATCACTGATAAGGGCTGCTAGATTTATGTCACTGCTCTTTATCCTGCTACTAACCGTACCCTGGCACGAGGGCACTGTTTCTATAGTAACAGCATCCTCTGAGGAGGAGCAGAGGAGACATTAACAGTAAAGTTAAGTCAAGTGGTTAGGAAATGTACAGTGTAGCTTTCAGTTTGACTCTGAAGAGACGCTGCAGCTCCTCAAGACCCAAGTAAAGTAAACAAACTGCCCTGTGCTTCCCGACCACGGCGTGGAACATTTGAGGCTGTGGGCATGTTCATAATTGTCATGGGACGCAGCCTCGATCTGGAATGTTTATTAAAAGTAACGCAAAAAACCATCGCCTGTCCACTGTGCGCTGGCGACTGAAATAAGACAATAACACTTGAGTAATCCACAACAACAAACTGTTGAAAATAGCAATAATTATTATTATTGAATTTATTAAATTAAAGCGGTCCTCAAATATTGGCCTGAAACGTAGCTAAACCATGTCATGTGATATGATGTTTCAGTACACTTCATGAACAAATATTACTGGGACCAGTACGGAAAATTGCAGATGAACATTTAATATCCTGGAATTCACATTATAGGCACCGCAGCGCTGATTGTCACTTTAACAATGTGGCCGCAATTTAGCACATTGAACACAAGTCTTGTTTCATTCCATTGTTGTAATTTTGAGGGCACTATATAGTAGACAGTAAATATGACGCACTACGTAGTAAACAGGGACGGATTTCAGACACGGTCTTCATTTTCTTGTTTTTTTTATCTCCTCTTATGGCTCCATCTCTTTGCTCGTTCTTCTTTTCTTGGGGGGGGCCCCGCCGCCC